>CM054165.1:40903288-40910788 GCA_028751875.1 Rapana venosa
AAAAAGAAAAAAAAAGGAAAAAAAAAGAGAGAGAGTGTGTTGTGTGTGTGTGAGAGAAAAGAGGAGAGAGAAAGAGAGGAGAGGAGAGAGAGAGAGAGGATGAGAGAGAAAAGAAAGAGAAAGATAGAGACAGAGAGAGAGAAAAGAGAGAGGAGTAAGGATATTGTTTCAAAGCAAGTCACAAAGACATTGGCTTTTCGGCTCTGGCACTCGAAATCTCTGCTCTTTTTCCCCAGTTAGCTGGTTGCAAAAGCGCCACGTTTGGATTCTGGGAGTAAAGATTTTGCTTACGTCATTTCCCGTGCGTAAACCATCTCGTCTTTCATACGGGTTTTTCTTTCTTTTTTTTTTTTTGGTGGGTTTTTTTTTTGGTTGTTGGTTGGTACACGTTTGGGGTTTCCATATAAGGACATGTGCATTGTTCTTGTTTAAAAAAAAAAAAAGTAGTTTTGAAAGTTTCTTCTGTTTCGTGGATTTTTGGGGTTCTTGTTTGAGATTTTTGTTTGTTTTTTTTTGGGTTGGTTGAGGGAAGAATGGTAATTATCTTTAAGTAAAGAGGATTTAAAAGTTTGGATCTTTATTTGGAGAAGAAGAAGAAAACGAAACACCCCCACACACACACACCCACACACACACACACACAGTGCACTACTGCCACAAATGCTTTCTTTGAATAAAGATCGAAATTCTATATTGCTACTTTTCACGTGAAAAATGCGTTAACTTCTTTGAAATTTGACATTTCTGAAAAAGGGATTTTTATTATCTAACTGGATGTATATTTATTTGCAAGGGGGGTCGTTTCCAGCAGAAGACAAAAGATGGAGGGAGAGGAGAAGAAGAAGAAGAGGGAGGAGGAGAAAGAGGAGGAGGAGGGAGAGAAGGAGGGGAGAAGGAGGAGAAAGAAGAAGAGGAAGAAGAAGAAGGAAAAGAAGAAGGAGGGAGAGGAGAAGGAGGAGGAGGGAGAGGAGGGGGAGAAAAAGAGGAAAAGAAGATGAAGAATGCAAGAAGGGAATGCGAATAATAATGCGAATAATGATAATAATAATAATAATAATAAAAATAAGAAGAAGAAGAAGAAGAAGAAGAAGAATGGATTGGAGAGGGGATAGCTAAAGGATAAAAATAGAAGAGAGAGAGAGAGAGAGAGAGGAGGGGGAGAGAGGGGAAGAGGAGAAGGAGAGAGAGAGAGAGAGAGCTGTGTGTTTGTATAAGCACGCGCACTCTCGGGATGTGTGGATGTGTGTGTGCTTGTGCGTATGTGCACGCGCGCACGCGCTCGCGCACGTGCGCGTGTGTACTGATCTGCAAGGAAATGCAGATAGACAGTTGACAAAATAGTGTACATGGAAATATCGACAGGAGTCTGTTCTCAATGGGTCTGGCCAGGAGAAGGTAATACAGATGATAAATTGCTTTATGAATATTCATGAAGCAGCGCGCGCCAACTAAGTTCTGGAGAGTGGTCGACTGCAGAGGATCAATTAGCATAATCATGAGATAATTATCATAGCCAAGAGATGATTATCATAACCAGGAGATACTTATCAGTCTGTAAAAGTCATGAGGTGGTTATTGTTGTTATTATTATCATTATTATTATTATTATTATTATTATTATTATCATTATTAGACCATTTTCGTGAGTAAGATTAGATACAGGTTTTGTGTAGTAGTTTGTTTGGTTGGTTGTGTTGTTGTTGTTGTTTGTTGTTGTTTTTTTTTTAGGCTGGTGAAAGAAAATTGGTGTGTGGTGTGTGCGGTCGCGCGCGCGTGCGAGTGTGGGTGGTGTGTGTGTGTGTGGGTGGTGTGTGGTGTGTTGTGGTTGTGTGGTGTGTGGTGATACTCTGCCCCTTCTCCGTTATTTTGTTGTTGTTGTTGTTGTTGTTGTTTTTGTTCTTTTCTTTCTTCTTCTTCTTCGTCGTCGTCGTCACGTGGGGGTGATCGTCGTCTCATCGAACGTCAGAAGCACTTTTTGTGTTGTAAAATTGATCGAAAAGCATTGCGCTCCCTTTTTAAGCGCCTGAAAAATGGCCCAGCGCACCGACTTTGGGTGGAGAAGAATTGCCTTTTTTTAAGTCTTTCAGGGGGGGGGGTGGGGGGGGCAGGAAAAATTGACCAAAGAAGGCAGAACAAACGGAAGGAGGTGACAGAGAAAAAAAGGAAACAAGGCAGAAACAAAGAGGGGGTAAAAAAAGGGGGAATTCCTAAAACGAATTTCTAAAAGGGGGTGTTTTTTATACTAACAGGCCCCGGGGCATTCAAGGGGGAAAGTTGTTCTTTAAAAAAATTTTTTCCCAAAAGTTCTTTTATTTTGAGCTTACAAATTTTTGTTTGTTTGTTTGCTTTTTACCTAAAAAGACCTCTTCTTCCTCTCTCTCTTCTCTCTCTCTCTCTTCTCTCTCTCTCTCTTTTCCTTTCTCTCTCTCTCTCTCTCTTTTCTCTCTTTCTCTTTCTTTCCCCCCCCCCCCCCTTTTGTCTGTCGGGTTGTCTCTCGTTTCTGTCTCAGTCTCTTCACTGCTTCTCTTCTTTTGGGGTTTTCTTTCTTTTGTTGTCTTGTCTTTTTTTCTCCGTCTGTTTATCTTTCTGTCTGTCTTGTCTGTTGTCTCTGTCTCTGTTTTTTGTCTTCTTCTCATTTACTCAAATTTAAAAAATTTCCCCCCTCCCTTTCGTTTTTTTTTTTTTTCTTTTTGTTTTTTTTTTTTTCTCTTCTTCTCTCTCTCTTTCTCTCTCTCTGTCTCTCTTCTCTGTCTCTGTCTCTTCTCTGACTCTGTCTCTCTTGTCTCTGATCTTTTGTTGTCTGTCTGCCTGTCCCCCTGTCTGTCTGTCTGTCTGCCTGCCTTTCTGTCTTGTTGTTGGCTTGTGTGTAATTTCCTTAAAAGCGTTCCGGTTGTTTTTTTTTTAAAAAAAAAAGGCAGAACTTTTTCTGAAAAGGGATATCGTTTTGTTTCCCTTTTTTTTTCTATTTCGGCCTAAGTGTTGTCAAGTTTTTTTCGAAAAATAATCAGCCTTAACGGTTTTAGATCTTTGTCTCGTGTGTTCGCTGGTTCGCTTAAAAAAACTGACAAAAAAAGAAAAAGAAAGAAAGACAGACAGGAAAGAAAAGGGAAAAAAAAAAAAGAAAAGGAAGGAAGGAAGAAAGAGAAAAGGGAAAGGGAAAGGGAAAAAAGAAAGGAAAAAAAAAAGGAAGGAAGAAGGAAAAAATAAAGAAAGGAAAGGAAAAGAAAAAAAAGAAACGAGAAGAAAGGGAAAAAAAAGAAGAAGAGAAGAAGAAGAAGAAAAAGAAAAAAGAAAAAGAAAAGAAGAAGAAGAAAAAAGAAGAAGAAGAGAGAGAGAGAGAGGAGAGGAGAGAGAGAAGAGCGACTAGGGAGGAGGAAGGTTAGAGAGAGAAGTAAAAGCAATGAAAAGGGAAAAAAAAAGAAAGTAAAGAGACAGGGGAAAAAGGAAAAAAAGAAAGAAAGGAAAGGGGGGAAGAAAAAAAAGAAAGTAAAGAAAGTAGAGAAAGAAAGAATGCAGTAAAAGGGAAAAAAAGAAAAAAAGAAAAAAAAGAAGAGTAAGAAAAAAGGAAAGAAAGAAGAAGAAAAGTAAGAAAGAAACAAAAAAAGTAAAGAAAGTAAGAAAGAAAGAAAGAAAAAAAAAGAAAAGTAAATAAAAAAATAAAATTTTTAAAAAAAAGAAAAGAAAAAAAAATCAGAAAAAAAAATAAAAAAAGTTTTTCAGACGCAGAAGTTTAAACAACACTGTGAAAGAAAAATGAGAAAGGAAGACTGAAGAAAGAAATAAAAAAGACAAAACATGAAAAAAAGGGAAAAAGGGAAGGAAAAGAGGAAAGAAGAAAAAAAAAGGAAGAAAGAGTAAAGTAGTAGATAGTGTATTTTTGTAGTAGTGTTAGGGGGAGAGGGAGGAGGAGGAGGAAAGGAGGGGGGAGGAGGGGGAGGAGGAGGGGAGGAGGGAGGAGGAGAAAAAAGAAAAAGAAGAAATTTTTGAAGAAGAAGAAGAAATTTTAAAGGAGGAGGTGAGAAGGGGAGGGGGGGAGGAGGAGGAGGGGAAGGAGAAGAAGAAGAAGAAAAGAAGAAAAAAAGAAGCGGAAGAAAAAATAAGTGCAAAGAAGAGGAAAAAGAAGAAGGGGAAGAAGACACGAAAAGAAGAATGCAAAGAAGACAAAAAAGAAGAAAGCAAAGAAAAAAAGAAGAAAAGAAAAAAGAAGAAGAAGAAGAAGAAGACGAAGACGAAGGAAGAAGAATACAAGTTCTGCTAACGTAGTTAAAAACCCAAAAATAAAAAACGGGGCACAAAAATTTTTTTAATAAAAACTAAAAGACGAAGCAAAGTCAACAAACAAGAGGAAATAATTATATTAAAAAAAAAAAGTAAAAGAAAAAAAAGACAGAGACAATAAAATCAACAACAACAACAAAAAACCTGAATAACAAAAAAGCCCCCCCTAACCAACAACAAAAAAACCAAACCAAAAATTTGGGAAAGAAAGAGTTTTCTTTGACGTTAAAGACCCCCTAAACCAAGGCCCTAACGCAAAGTTTTCTCAAAAGAAAATAGAGGGGCGGGGGGGGGGGGGGGGGGCAAGGGGGGGAGGGGGGAAATTTGGGGGAAATGGGAGGAGTAGAGGAAGGAAGGAAGGAAGGGAAAGGAAGGTAGGAAAGAATAATCTCGGGGGCAAAATCATTCTTTTTTTAAATTTATAAAAGGGGAAAACAAAATGGGGAAAAAAGTACTAGAAGGGAGGGGGAGTGGAAAGAAGAGAGGGAGAGAAAGGGGAGAAGAGAGGAGAGAGAGGGAGGGAGAGGGGGGGGAGGGAGGGGGGGAGAGAGAAAGATGGGGAGAAGGGGAAAAGGGGGGAGAGAGAGGGGGGAAAAGGAGAGAGGGGAAAAGGGGAAAGGGAGGAAGGGGGGAGAGAGAGAGAGAGGGAGAGAGAGGGGAGAGAGGGTGAGGAGGAGAGGGGGGGGGGAGAGAGAGAGGAGGGAGAGAGAGGGGGGAGGAGGACAGAGAGAGAGAGAGAGAGAGCGAAGAGGCAGAGAGAGGAGAGACAGAGAGAGACAGACAGCAGACAGACAGAGACAAAAGAAAAAGAGCAAGACAGACAAAAAAACAGAGAGACGCAGGAGAGACAGAGAATAGAAGAGAGAGGAAGAAAGGGGGGGGGGGGGGGGGGGGGGGGTTAGAGACAAAAAAAAAAACACAGAGTTGAAAAAAAGGGGAAAAAAAAATAAAAAAAAAATGTCATCCCCTTGAGTGCTCTTTGTTTTTGGCAATTATACACTGGGAGAGTAATTTCTTGGTAAGGGAAGAGGTAAGAGGAGGGGGAAAGAAGAATTGCGAAGAAGGAGGGGGAGGAGGAGGAGAGGAGGAGAATTGCGAAGAAGAAAGAAGAAAGAAGAAGGAAGGAGGGGGAGGAGGAGGAGGAGGGGGGAAAGGAGGAAGAGGAGGAGAAAAAAGGGGGAGGAGGAGAAAAGAAAGAAGAAGAAAAAAAAAGAAGAAGAAGAAGAAAAGAAAAAAAAAAAGAAGAAGAAAAGGAAGAAGAATGTGAAAAAAAAAGAAAAATTGCAAAAAAAGAAAAAAGAAGAATTAAGAAAAGAAGAAGAAGAAAAATTGAAAAAGAAGAAAGAAAAGAAAAAAAAAGAAGAAGAAGAAGAATGTGAAAAGAAGAAAAAGAATTGGAAATGAAAAGAGAAAAGAAAAAAGAAGAAAAGAAAGAAAAAAAAAGAAGAAGAAGGAAAAAGTAAAAAAGAAGAAAGTGAGAAGAAGAAGAAAAGAAGAAGAAAAGAAGAGAAGAAGAAGAAGAAGAAAAAAAAGAAGAATTAAAAAGAAGAAGAAGAATGTGAAAAAGAAAAATGGAGAAGAAGAAAAAGAAGAAGAAGAAGAAGAAGAAGAAGAAAGAAGAAGAAGAAGAAGAAAGAAGAAAAAGAAGAGAAACAACAACAACAACATTAACAATAACAACGAAAGCGTCAACAACAACAGGGATGGTAGAAACAAGAATAACAAGGACGACGACGACAACAACAACAAACACAACAGCATAATCATCACAATTACCATTAACAACAAGAATAATCATCATCAACAACAACATTGTCATATCATCACACCACCACCACCACCATCATCACCACCATCACCCCCACACCACCCACACAAATCATCATCATCTATCATCATCATCATCATCACCACACCACCACCACCACACCACCACCACCACCACCACCACCACCACACCACACCACATCACCATCATCCATCATCACCATCACCATTCATCAACACCACCACCATCGTCATCATTACCACCATCATCACCACCACCACACCACACCACCACCACCATCATCACGATCATCATCTCATCACACCACCACCACCATCATCATCATCACCACCATCATCAACACAACAAACAAACAACAAGGAAGACAGAAAAGAAGAAGAAAAAAGAAAATCCAACGATGAAAGTTAAAACAACAACACACAACAACAACAACAACAACAACAACAACAGCGCAACAATAACATCAAAAGATCAAAAGGAAAGAGAAGGCCAACCTACCAAGGTAATATGAAATAAAGACAGTCTAAAGATGAAAGTTACAACAGCAACAAATAACAACAACAAGAAGAACATCAAAGAAAGATCAAAGGCAAAGAGGAAGGCCAACCAACCACAGGTAATTTGACATCTTAGGGAAGTTCCCTTAAAAGTGTATGTATACACAGGAACGCACATTTCTGAGGGCTTTTATTTTGTGTGTGTGTGGTGTGTGTGTGTGTGTGTGTGTGTTGTGGTGTGTGAGCGGTGTGTGTGTGTGTGTGTGTGTATGTGTGTGTATGTGTGTGTGTGTGTGTGTGTGTGTGTGTGTGTGTGTGTGTGTGTGTCCTGTATCTTACACCTGAGAATGTCATTTTTCATCTTTAATATTATTATCGATATAATTATTTTGTTTGGTGGGGGGGGGGGGGGGGGTGGGGGGTGTTGGTTAGAAACTAGTTTGAATTACGAGGGGGGGAGTTGCAAGAAAAGGAGAGAGAGGGAGAGAGAGAGAGAGGGGAAAATGAGAGGAGAGAGAGATGGAGAGAGGAGAGTGGGGAGAGGGGCTGAGAGAGAGAGAAGAAGAAGAAGAAGAGAAAGGAGAGAGGGGAGAGAGAGGAGGGAGAGAGAGAGGAGTGAGAAGAGAGAGAGTGAGGAGAGAGAGAGAGGGGAAGATAGAGAAGGAGAGATGAGAGAGAGAGAGGAGAGAGAGGAGAGAGAGAGAGAGGGCGAGAGAGAGAGAAGAAAAAGAAGAAGAAGGAGAGAGGGGAGAGAGAGAGAGGAGAGAGAGAAGAGAGAGAGGAGAGAGAGAGAGAGGGCGAGGAGAGAGAGAAGAAGAAGAAAAAGGGAGAGGAGAGAGAGAGAGAGAGAGAGAGAGAGAGATGAGAGTGAGAGAGAGGAGAGAGAGAGGAGAGGGGAGATAGAGAGAGAGAGAGGAGAAGGAGAGAGAGAGGAGA
>CM054165.1:40915788-40918288 GCA_028751875.1 Rapana venosa
CTGAAAAAGGCCCTTTCTTCACCCCCCCACCTCCCCTACCTCCAACCCCCCCTCCCTCTCCCCCAACAACAAACAAACAAACAACAACTTTCATTCACACCCTTAAAAAAAATCTGCCAACTCATAATGACGTCACTTTTCAGATAAATGACGTCTCCTTCGGAGGGGAAAAAAAAAAGGAAGGGGGAGGTTTCCACATGCAAACAAGGTCGTGAGACGATGACGTGAAACTATGACGTGAAAATAGCTCTTGATAATTAAATGTCATGCACGTTTTCTATTTTCAAACCATTCTTGTTTACTACATACAGCTGCCGAAAAAAGTAATTATGGCCCTGGGGGACCAATCAAAGCGTTAGAAATAATGAACACGTTTCCCTTGCTCTCTCTCTGGAGAGAGAATAACTGTCGATGTTGTCTAAATCAGACGCAAGAAAACACCCCTTTGACATTTCCAAGGAAAATACCCGATGTTTCGTGTTAGTTGGGAGAACTACAAAAACTAGGAAAATAATGTCCATATATGGTAATGATGGAAGGAAGGATTCTACCGTGACGTCACGGGTGACACATTTCTACGAACCAATCAGAAAGCCGTGTGGCTGGGACGGAGAGGGTTAAATATAGCAAGCCAGACTGTGTATGTGTGTGTATATGGGCTTTTAGGGTATACTTTCTTGTTTTGACATCTTCAGCTTCAGAAGAAGAAGAAGAAGATGACGACAGAAAGAGATAGTCGATGCTGATGTTTTATTTTCGGCTGGGAGAAAACGCCCCAAATGTCAGGATGAACACAGGGAATCGACTGAAGCTCAGAAAGAGAATGAGAAGAGAGAGAGAGGGAAAGAGAGAGAAGGGGAGGGAGGAAAGAGAGGGGGGGGGGGAAGAGGGAGAGAGAGAAATAGATAAAGAGAGAGAGGGGGAGAAAGAGAGAGATAGAGAGAGAGAGAGGGAGAGAGAGAAGGAGAGAGAGAGTGAGAGAGTGAGAGAGAGGGAGGGGAGAGAGAGAGATGGGTACAGAATTTATGGCCTTAGTTTTAATGAAATCGTTTGATTCATTCCTGTCTAGTTGACAGGAGCACACACACACACATACACACACACACACACACACACACACCACACACACACACACACACACACACACACACACACACACAAGGAATCAATATATGACAGTTATTTTCGTTCAGCAGAAAATGATATTTTTTTCAACATTTTTTCTTTAAAAACTCACCCAACCCTTTCATGGTTTTTATTATTATTATTTTTATTATCTTTTATATATCTTTAATACTTCAGAAATGTTGCTGCACTTTTTTGTACCGTGTTTAGAAATCTGGAGCCATTACTGTTTTGCCATCTGTCCGTTTGTTATTAGTTTTGGTTGTGTTATGCACACATCACTGTTTTGTTTTGTTTGTTAGTTGTTGTTTTTTAACAAGAAAGTATTCTTTTTTTAAAAATAAAAAGTTCCAGAACAAAAAGTTTAAATGATAGTGTCACGAGTGGAATCAGATTTACTATTTTTGGGGGTGAGTGTGGGTGTTTTTTCGTGGTTTTGTTTTGTATTGTTTGTTTGATATTTTAGTCTTGGTATATGAAAATCTAAAAAAAAATCAACAACAAAAACCTAACTCAACAACATACCCCAAAACAACATCAGACAGATTTAATAAAATAATCAGATTTTAAGAATAAGATTTTATATATTTTTTGGTGGGTGGTGGTGGTGTTATTTTTGGTTTGGTTTTTCGGTTTTTGTTTGTTTGTTATTTTAGTGTGGTATATGAAAATATAAAAAAAAACACACCCCAAAACCCCAACCCAACAACATACCCAAAACAACACCAGGGAAAAGTGGTACAGACGTGTTGTGATGCAACTGAACTCCTCCGCAACAAATAATAAAAGGCCAAGAAGAACACCTTTGGAAAAAAACAACACCACCCATAAAGATTGTTGTTATGGCATCGTTACATAACGAGTGAAGTAAGAACACGTGGGTGGTTTGGTCCTAAGAAAAAAAAAGCCTCCTTGTAATACAAGACGGAGACGAAGTAGAAGGAGGAGGAGGAGGGAGAAGAAGAATTGCAAAGAAGAAGAGGAAGAAGAAAAAAAGAAGATAAGAAGAAAAAAGAAGAAAGAAGAAGAAGAAGAAGAAGAAAGAAGGAAGAAGAAGAGAAGAAGAAGGAAAAAAGAAGAAGAAGAAGGAGGAAGAAGAAGAAGAAGAGAAGAAGAAGAAGAAAAAGGAGGAAAAGAAGAAGAAGAAGAAGAAGAAAAAGGGAAAAGAAGAAGAAGAAAAGAAGAAGAGGAAGAAGAAGAAGAAGAGAAGAAAGGAAGAAGAGGAAGAAGAAGAAGAAGAAGAAGAGTTGCAAAGAAGAAGAAGAGGAAGAAGAAGAAAGAAGAAGAAGAAGAAGAAGAAGAGAAAAGAAGAAGAAGAAGAAGAAGAGGAAGAAGAAGAAGAAGAAGAATTGGAAAGAAGAAGGAGGAAGTTTTT
>CM054165.1:40923288-40928288 GCA_028751875.1 Rapana venosa
CAAGATCATTCATTTATTCATTCCTCTCTCTCTCCTCCTCTCTCTCTCTCTCCTCTCCATCTCCTCTCTCTATCTCTCTCCTCTCTCTCCCTCCCTATCCTCCCCTCCCCTCCCTCTCTCTCCCTCTCCCACTCTCCCTCCCTCTCCTCTCCCCTCCTTCCCTCCTCCTCCCCCTCCCCCCCCTCTCTCTCCCCACCCTCTTCCCTCCCTTCCCCTCCCTCCCTCCTCTCCCCTCCCCCTCTCTCTCCCCCCCCCTCTCTTCCCCCTCCCTACCCCCTTCTCCTCCATCACTTCCCATCCCGCTCTCCTCTCTCTCCTTCTTCAGACTATCTCTTCACTCCTCCTTCTTCTCCCCTTTCTTCCTCCTCCTCCTCCTCCTCCCCTTCCTTCCTTCCTTCCAGATTATTTTTCCCTTTGCTGTGATTATGAAAACACGTCCATTGCTGAATGGCCTCGTCATATTTTTTCTATCTAGTTTCGTCATGTAGCTTTTGTGACTGTGTCGTTTTCAAAAGTTATCCCTTTTTATCAAGTTTTGGTTTTTGGTTGGAAATACAAGATGGTGATAGCGGGTGGGTGGGTGGGTAGGTGGGAGAAGGTAGCTGTAAAAATACAAGGTGTGGGTGTGGGTAGGGGAGGAAGGGGAGGGGTGTGGGAGGGTTAGGGGGTGGGTGGGGAGAGGGATGAGGGGGAGGGTGTGGGTGGTGAGGGGGAGGGATGAGGGGGGTGGGGGATGGGGGGGGGGGGGGGTAAAAGCACAACGGATGAAAGGGGGTGGTGTGATCAGATTCAGATCAAATCGTTATTGCCTTTTAAGCATGTATGTGTGTGGTGTGTGGTGTGTGTTGTTTGTGTGTGTGTTTTTTGTGTGCGCGCGATTTTGTTGATTTTTGTTTTGTTTTATTTTTTCTTTTTTAGGAAAATTAATGGTTTGTGTTTTATTTTCTATTAAAAAAATTTTTTTATTAGGGGTAAGGGGAATGTGGTGTAAAATTTTATTTTTTCTTTTTTTAGAGAAAAAGGAATTTTGTGTGTGTTTGTGTGTGTGGGGTGTGTGTTTGGGGGGTGGGTAGGGGGTTTTGGGGGGGTGGGGCGTGGGGGGGGGGGGGGGGGAGGGGATTTCTGTAGATGGTGATGGGTGGTGGATGGTTAAATGTCAGTGTGGTGAAGTAATGTTGGATCAGCAAGAAAAGGTGTTTTATTTTAAAAGGAGAGAGAGAAGAGGAGAGAGAGGAGAGAGAGAGAGAGAGAAGAGAGAGAGAGAGAGACTGACAAAGGGAACAAGAAAGAACAGCAGACACAGAAGAGGCAAGCAGACTAGAGAGAGAGAGACAAAGACCCGACTTTTCAAATAAGAAAAAAGGGAGAGAGAGAGAAAAGAGAAGAGAGAAGAGGAGAGAGAGAAGAAGAGGGGGGGGGGAGATTAAGGTTAAAATTAAAATTCTTTATTCCAGGATTCAGTTTTTGTTTTTGGGCAAGGTTTTTTTCATCTTTCGAACTTGGCTTGAAAAGGGGACGATCAGTGATGAAAGAGAGAAGAAGGAGAGGGGAAGAGAGAAGGAAGAAAGAGAGAGAGAAGAAAGAGAGACTTAGACTCAATTTCAATATTTTTTCAGATAGGTAAAAGCCCCTTTGAAGGGTGAAAACTAAAAAAGGTAGTATACAGCCATTTGCGTCAAGTTATTTTAAAAAATAAATCATTAATGAACTTTGTTAAAACTGAAAAATTTACATTGGGTTACTACCCTTTATTCTCTTAAAAGATTTATACAGAAAAAATTGCAAAATTTTTAACATTTTGCTCATTTTTAGATGACATAAGGGAGTAGCCTGCCCAAATAGGGGTAGTTCCAATAAGTTTGCAGAATCATTCTTTTTTCGGGGTCCCCAAGAACTGGACATTCAAAACAACATAAATTTTTCATCTTTGTTCCAATTTACAAAAATTACAAATCAAATCTCATTTTCATCTTTTGCATAGTTTCAATTACACAAATTATACACCACTTAAAATTTTGAAAGCATGTTTAACATACTTATTTTTTTTCTACAACTAACTTTCAAAACACAGTACGTTTTAAATGTTCTGTAAGAAAAAATCGACACTGTTTTGAATGTGGGCGACCACCTTCCCATCTAAAATTAAACAACTCTCGTTTAAAGATTTTATAAAACCTTTACTTTTGAACTCCTTGATTGTCCCAAACAAACCCAAAGCCAAATCGACACAAACATAAAGATTTTAATGCCCAAGATCTTGCCTTTAAAACCCAAGTAAACATTTTAAAAGTTTTTGGGAGGGCAATGCTTACCCCCAACGGATTTAAAAAAAGTTACGCATTTTACCATAAAATTTACAACAATGAAAACCCTCCCCAGTTCCCGTCATTCTTTGGAGTGGCCATTTTACACCAGGAACCTTTAATGCGAAAAAATTAATTTTTCTTTTGGTAAAAAAATTTTCCATCCCCAGATCCTGCTCCGTATTGTACAAGGGTTTTTGTACCTGGTATCAAAAGTTTTGAAAAAGACTTTACAAAATTATTTTCAAACTTGTACAAAAACTTAGAATACTCAAAACACTTTTTTAGCCCTTAAAACCTAAATTAAAATTTTTTTTTTAAGCTAAGTTTAGTTGTAAAAGACTCCAAGATATTTAATAATTTAACAACAGTGACTTTTGTGTTCCATAATCCTTTTTTTCATGACTCCCAAAAACCTCCTTTTGAAAAACCTTTTAAGACTCTTATTCATATTTTATTTTTAATTTTGGAGATTCTAGCGCAGTATACATTGTTCGTTGGTTGAAACCCCCACAACAGTTTCAGAAAAAAAAAAATACATCACAAAAAGTAATAAAAAAAATTTCCAAAAAATAGGAAAAAAACATGTTTGCTTTTATTAATTTATTTGAGCTCTCATTAAAAAAAGAGAAAAACACGGGCTGCGACATCCCTGTTTTAAACCCCGTTGTAAAGTAATAATCACAAAATTTTGCTCCACTACCTTTTGCTTTGACACACATACATTTTTTAATACAAACAAAAAAAAATTTACCTTTATTTCCTTTTTTTCCTTAATAGGGGGCCACAATAGTTTTCTTGAAATTGAACGAACGCTTTTCAAAAAAAAGAAACCCACGATAATTTTCATTATAGCAAATTGTTTTTCATAACTTAACAAAGTAAAAAAGATCGACTGTAAAAAGGTTTTTTTTTAAAACCTGCTGGTGTTCTCCCGTAAATATCATTCAATTCTACCCATTCTTCAGCCTGTTTTTAATAAAGCTACTTTTCCCACTTATTTTAGATAAAGAAACCCCTATAGTTTTAGTTTCGTTAACATCACCTTTTTAAACAAGGGTAACAAAACAGACTCTGTCCAACTTTCGGGATAACCCCCTTTTAAAACAAAATCATTAAATAATTTTGGTAAAAAAATTCTACTGCAACATCCCCTGAGTTTTAAAACATTTTCTGCAATAATTTGATCTGGACGCCCCCTTTTTTACTCTTAAGCTTTCTAATGGGAGTACTGATTTCTTCCTTCGAAAATAGGGCGATTTTAAAACATGATTTATATTGGAATCTGTGATACCCTATCCCTACTCTTTTACCAGTTCTGGATCTAATCTGATTTGCATTTCTTTTATCGAAAACCTCCAAATTTTTCATTACTGAAACTTTTTCAAGAAACTTTTTAAAATGAATGAACCCTTTTAAGTGATATATCATTTGAGGTTGAGTTTGCTTCCGGGACAGTTTACGGACAGTTTGCCAGAAGTCTTCTGATTATTTAAGATTTTTCAATTTTGCAGCATCTATTGTTAAAAACTTTTTTTTTCGAACAATAAATGTTATATTCTCTTCTGCTTTGGGAAAAAAGACCGATCATCTTTATCTTAGTTTTAAGGAATTTTCTTAAACTTTTTCGACATTTGTTTTTGAACTTACGTCTGATCAAACCTTTTTCCCCTTTCCCCCTTTTTTTTCGATCTAAATATTTTGGTTTCATGCCTCTGCTTTTTCCCAGAACATCGTTAAACATCTCTAGAGCTGCATCTCGTCACTTTTCGATTTGCTGAGCTGCTTCTTTAAACTGTTGCTGAGTTTCAAAACGTTGATGTTAGCAATAAAATTTTCAGTTGTTCTAACTTCAAACAAACTTTTAATAATAAACTTTGCATTTTTCGAGTATGTACACAACAAGGAAGAAGCCATTTCAAAACAGATCAATGGAAAATGACTGATTCTCTCTCCCCTGTACATGTAAAAGTACACTTGTTTTGAAACAATTATTAAAGTCTGTCGATATCAATAATAGCAACCACACTGTTACCATTTTAGCAAAAAGTACATCTTCCATCTCTGGAAAAGGAAAAGGGGCGATTGGAAGGCCGATCGAGAAGAAAAAACGTCCTTTTCTATGGCCCCCGAAGAAAGCAACGAAACTGGAAGGACTGGAAAACCCTTGCGCAGCCCCGTCAAGGACAAAATGCAGGTGAGGAGGACGTCCTTTGACAGTTCAGTTCAGCAACAAGCCCAACGCCCCGGGGATGGGCCCGGTGCACCTTTTACAGGGGCAAGGAGAGGAAACCTGAAGGCCCAAAGGAAAATTTGGCGCCAAATCTTCCTGGGGAGGGCTTTTCGCAACGGTGCGAGAAACCGCAAAAAAAAAACTGACCCATTTTTGAAGGCGGGGAAAAGGAAGGGAAAAAAGGGCCCTTATGGTCTTTGCCACCTGGTATCGAAGGCAGGAATACGTCTTTGGGCAACGACACTCCGTGAGGGAGCCAGCAAAATTTGGTCAGCCCCCTCAGATGGAACACAGCCACCCTCAAATTGTCCACCCCCCCTTTTTCACAGGTACAAAGACAAAAAACACCGGGGCAGAAATTGGGCAGGCGATGACAGTGCCCGACGATGTGCATTTGTGCACGTGAAAACTTGAAAAAAAACCACTGGGCCAGTGTTAGTGAAGGGGTAACTTGACCAACTGAC
>CM054165.1:40933288-40943288 GCA_028751875.1 Rapana venosa
AGGTCTATACAGACTGCAAGAGTGTAGGTCTATACAGACTGCAAGAGTGTAGGTCTATACAGACTGCAAGAGTGTAGGTCTATACAGACTGCAAGAGTCTCTCCTCTGGCCCTACAGCATGCAAAATCATCCAGAAATATTCGCCACATTTCTTTTTTCCCCTCTTGGGTGGTCAAAATGAAAAGGCTTAAAGTTGGTTGGTGGTTGGTGGTTGGTGGTGGTGGTGGTGGTAGTGGTGGTGTGTGTGTGTGTGTGGGTGGGGGTGGTTAGGGGGGTGGTAGGGGTGGGAGTGGTGGGGGTAATAACCACAGGTAGCTCTGGAACTGCTGGGTCAGTTTAGAGAGCAAATTGTTGGCTACACACCCCAGTTAATTTTTTTTTTGCCCCTTACTGTTTTCCTATAATATTATTATGATTGCTTTTTTTGTGTGTACATTCATACCGCACGTACTGAGGCATCCACAAAAGAGAAAAACAAAATCACTTTTTGTGTGAAAGACTAGTCTCTGACTTAAAAACTCTTGTGATTTTGTACAAATTTGATAGTAGGTCTTAGTTTTTAAAAAAAAAGTAGGGGGGGGGGGGGGGGGGGGTATTTTTTTTAGCAAACACTTTACCCTCTCAGTCCTTTGTCGTGTGCTAGCTTCCTAACCTTAATATGCATGTGCGGGTGCGAGGGGGTCAAGACTGTAGAAACTGAAGCAAATCCTCATTGATTTTGATGATCATTTCCAACTTTCTCATGACTTCCTGGTATTGATTTATGCCCTCAATCCACCCCCCCAAAAACCCACCCCAAACCACCACAAAAAAAAAAAAACAACAAAAACCCCAACAAAAAAAACAAAAAAACCCCCAACACAAAAACCCCAAAAAACCCCAAAACAATACACAAAACAAAACAAAAAAAAACCCCAAAAAAAAACAAAAAAAACACCAACAACAACAAGAAAAAAAAAAAGTCCACATGCATTTTTTCTTTTTTTAAAAAAAAAAATTCCCAAAAATAGCCCCAAAAACCCTTTTTCGGAATTTGCATTTAATAGAAGATACTACATGACCCGGAAAGCAAAAACTGAAGTTTTACAAATGTTGCATCTCACGGATTTGGGCTTGTTTTTCTTTGTAAAATGAAAGGCTAAAACGTTTCACAGAAAATCCCCCCCCCCCCCTTTTCCCCTCCAAAAAACTTCTGACCCCCCCCACCCCCACCCCCTCCCCCCCTCAGGAGATTTTTTGTTATTTTTGTTTCATGCTTTGCTTAAACTTTTGAAGCTTAAAGTGTCCCAAATTTTGCCCGTTTTGTTTGGTGTCGTCGCTAATAGTTTGAGGAGGGAGGGGGGGGAGGAGGGAAAGGGAGGGTGGGGAGGGGGGTTGAGGGGGAGGGGGGGAGTGGGGGGGTGGGAGGGAGGGAGGGAGGGGGGTGGGTGGGAGAGAGAGAGGAGAGAGAGAGAGGAAGAGGAGGTGTGTGTGTTTGTTGGAGAGATAGATAGAAAAGTAGAAAAGAGAGAAGGAGAGAGAGGGGAGAGAGAAAAGAAGAGAGAGAGTGTGTGTGTAGGAGGGGAAGGAGGAGAAAGAGAGAGAGAGAGGGAGTATGTATCCCTCGTATGGTGTTTCTACGTGTGGTGTGTGGTGGGGTGTTTATTTGTTTTAAATTCATTTATTTTATTTCCCTTTTTTTTATTTTCATTATTTTTTTTTTCGAAATATAAATTAAAATATATTTTTCGAAAGAAAATTTTTATAAATTTTTCTCGAAAGAATATAAAGAAAAAAAAAAAGGAATAAAAAAAATTGAAAAAAAATATAATATTACACACATTCTACATGATACATTCATATTTAGTGTGTCATATATTTTTTTTTTTATATGTGTGGTATGTGTCCTCTGTCTTGTTTGTCTGTCTCTGCCCGCCCCTGTCTCTTTCTCTCGCCTGCCTCTGTCTCTGCTCTTGTCTCTTGCCCGTCTGTCTCTCCCTTTTCTGTCCTGTCTGTACGTGTGTCCCCCTTACACTGGATAAAAACTAAAAAATCGCCGCGTTTTGGTTCTTTAAGTCAAAAGGGTTTAACCTTGCGACTTTCCCTCCACTTAGCCAAAAATTCGTTGACTTTACTAAACCGGCGTCCTTCCATCTTTAAAACCCCTCCCCCTCCCCTCCCGAAACTCCCCTCCCCCTCCCTCCTCCCCTCCCCATCCTCCTCTCCTCCCTCCTCCTCTTCTCCATCCCAGTGTCTGAATTTTTTTGTTTCATGTCTTGAAATGATGGTTTCTGGGTACGTATAACTAACCGTCTGCTGCAAAGTTGATCTTTCAGTGATGTCGCCGAGGAAATCAAAGGGAGACAACTTTTAACCGTCTTCCGTTTCAGAGGTTTTTTTTCCACAGTGACTTCCTGTACACTGTGCCAACCAAAAGAGGGTGGGTTTTTTTTTTTGGGGGGGGTTCTTTTTTTTTTCTTTTTTTTTTTAAAGGGGACATCATTTTGGGTTTTATTTTTGGTGTGTGTGTGTTGTGTGTTTGGGGAGAGGGGAGGGGGTTTGGGGGTGGGGTTGGTGAGTTTTGTAGTTTAAGGATTTAGGATACACTTTGATGTTTGTTTTAGTTGTGGTAAACTGTGATTTTGAGAAGTGTGTGTGTGTGTGTGTGTGTGTGTGTGTGTGTGTGTGTGTGTGTGTGTGTTGTGTGTGTGTGTGTGTGTTTAGTGACGTTCTTTGATGATAAATTTGTCAACTGTTGAGGTGGTGCGGATTCAGCCAAAAAAATAAATGGCGGCCATTTTTTTTAAGGGAGACCACTCTGATGAGGTCAGCTAATTTCTGGGATGTCTGGCTTCCGGTTTTATTGGTGTGACTATATTGACGATGAGGTCACGACGCAAGGTCGTTGCCTTACAAAAGCTTGTGTGGAAGGTCGTCTGCTTTTCTGCAACTTACAGAGTAACGGTTTTCCAATTGTACTTGCATTTGCAGCAGCAGCTGCAGCAACAAGAAGAAGAAGAAACTACTGCTGCTGCTGCTGCTGCTGCTACTGCTACTGCTGCTGCTACTGCTACTGCTGCTGCTGCTACTACTACTACTACTACTACTACTACTACTACAACAACTACTACTGCTGCTGCTGCTGCTACTGCTGCTGCTGCTGCTACTACTACTACTATTACTACTTCGCAATTCTCCTCCTCCTCCTCCTTCTTCTTCTTCTTCTTCTTTTTTCTTCTTCTTCTTCCCCTCTCCTCCTCCTCTTCCTCCTCCTCCTCCTCCTCCTTTCTTCTTCTTCTCCTCCTCCTCCTCTTCCTCCTCCTCCTCCTCCTCCTCCTCCTTCTTCTTCTTCTTCTTCTCTTCTTCTCTCTTCTTCTTCTTCTTCTTCTTCTTCTTCTTCCTTCTTCTTCTTCTTCTTCTTCTTCTTCTTCTTCAACTAGTGTTGTCTGTTATACAAGCTGATATGCTTTACGCTGCCTTTAAGCACCTGACAAGTCAGGCCCAGCGCGTCCAAATCCGGCACGGGAGAGAATTGTTATCTAGTAAGTTTGTCTTAAGGGGGAAAAAAAAGCAGGAGAATGGACCAAGAAGGCAGAAAAAAGACAAGAAGGAGGTGGTGACAGGAAGAAAAGGAACAACGCAGAAAAAATATATTATGCAGAAGGGGGGGATGCTATTCATACTGATAGGACCCTGGCATTCCAGGGTGGTGGTGGGGGGGGGGGGGGTATTGTTTAAACTCAAACGGGTTGGGAGGGGAGGGAGGGGATCCAAGGCAAACACACCACGCAGATTATAGAATACATTGTTGTATATTGTGTTGTTTTGTGTGTGTGTTTCAGAGAGAGAGAGAGAGAGAGAGGAGAGAGAGAGAGAGAAGAGAGAGAGAGAGAGAGAGAAGAGAGAGAGAGAGAGAGAGAGAGAGAGGGGAGAGAGAGAGAGAGAGCGAGAGAGAAAAGAGAGAGAGAGAGAAAGAGAAAGAAAGAAGGAGAGAGAGAGAGAGAAGAGAGAGAGAGAGAGAGAGAGAGAGAGAGAGAGAGAGAGAGGGAGGGGGGGAGGGAGAGGAAAAAGAACAGAATTTCATTCAAATGAAGGTAGTAATTCCAAGCGAAAAGAGTTTGAAGAGGTTGTCACAAGTTTTTTTTTTTTCCCCAAACTAAAGTTTTACAAAGATGAAATGAATGTGTATGAGAGAGAGAGACAGAGACACACACAGAGAGAAAGAGACTGAGACAAACGACAGAGTCAGAGAGGGAAGAGAGAGAGAGAGAGAGAGAAGAGAGAGAGAGAAGGGGAGAGAGAGAGAAGAGAGAGAGAGAGAGGAGAGAGAGAAAGAAAGAAAGAGAGAAAGAGAGAAAGAGAGGGAGAGAGAGAGAGAGAGAGAGAGAGAGAGAGAGAGAGAGAGAGGGGGGGGGGGGGGGGGGGGGGGGGGAGGGAGGAAGAACAAATTTCATTCAAATGAAAGGTAGTAATTCCAAGCGAAAAGAGTTGAAGAGGTTGTCACAAGGTTTTTTTTCTTTCCCAAACTAAAGTTTACACAGACGAAAAAGAATGGTGTATGAAAAGAGGGAAAAGACAGACAGAGACAACAGACAACAGTCAGGCAGAGTCAAAAGAGAGAGAGAGAGAGGGGGGGAGAGAGAGAGAGAGAGAAAAGAGAGAGAAAGAGAGAAGGAGAAGAGAGAGAGAGAAGAGAGAGAGAGATAAAGAAAGAAAGAGAGAGAGAGAGAGAGAGAGAGAGAGAGAGAGAGAGAGAGAGAGGAGAGAGAGAGAGAGAAGAGAGAGAGCGAACACTGAACAAATAAAAAGTAATTTAATGCCGAAAAGAAGAAGAAAGGAAAGAGAAAGAGAGAAGAGAGAGAGAAAAGAGAGAGAAGAAGAGAGAGAAGAGAGAAGAGAGAGAGAGAGAGAGAGAAGAGAGAGAGAGAGAGAGAGAGAGAGAGCAAAAAACCACAGAAGAAAGGGGAAAAAGAATGAGTGGGGATAAAACAGAAATTTTTTTGTTTGGGTTTGTGAAAAAACTAATCAAGCACCCCTCCCCCCAAAAAGAAAAAACAACAACCCAAAACCAAAAAAAACCCCCAAAAACCCAAACCACTTTCTCGACCTATCTTTCTCTACTGACTCCACTCCTTCACTCTCCCACTCCTAACCTCCTTTTGTCTATCCAGACTCTGAGGACGGGATGGCTTAGTGGTTAGAACATTGCGCTCGCAATCTGACGACCTGGGTTCGATTCCCGTTCAAGGGGGATATTTTCCCCCTGGAGTTAACATCAGTGCAGACTCCACTCTCCCCAAAAGTCCTTCGGATGAGACTATAAACCGAGGCCCCGTGTGCGAACGCACGCACAACATCTTGTGCACACGTTAAATCCTGTTCCGCTTTTCGTAAGAGTAGGCCATTGTGTGTGTGCTGGTGGCAACAGATGACAGAAATGACAAAACCGCATACACACGGGGTTTGGATGTAAAAAAACAACAAACCCCACTTAAGTGCTTTTTTTTTTTTTATCCTTGATATACAAGAATAAGATAACATAAAAAATTGAATATTCATCCCCATGCAACCCCACCAGCCTCTTCATTTGCATCTTCATACCTCCTCTGATTCTTTCTTTCCTTCTTGCCTGATTTGTCCCTTTTTCTTATAGCTGCCATGTTTTGCTGGCCACCAATTCGACCTTATACCCCTGAGAAATTAAAGGGAGACGATTCTACGCTTGGTTTATGACGTGACGTCGTTTCCGCGTTTGGGGTTTTGTGGAAGAATTCTTTGGTTGTGAAGCGTGTCTTAGTGATTTCTTTGTGTGTGTGTGTGTGTGTGTGTGTGTGTGTGTGTGTGTGTGTGTGTGTGTGTGTGTTGTGTTGTGTGTGTGTGTTTGTATGTGTGTGTGTGTGTTGTGTTGTGTGTGTGTTTGTGTGTTGTGTTGTGTTGTGTGTGTGTGTGTGTGTGTGTGTGTTGGTTTTGGTTGTTGTGTGTGTGTGTGTGTGTGTGTGTGTGTGTGTGTGTGTGTTGTGTGTGTGTGTTTTGTGTGTGTGTGCGCGCGCAGGGATTGGGTTTCAGAGGGTAGGGGTGTATATATATGTATATCATCAGTTATTGTTTTGCTATTTTTTTTCAGTTTTTGTTTGTTTTTGTTTGTTGGGGGTATTTTGTTGGGTTTTCTTGTATATCTCAGGCAGAATGTATATACATTTTGAGGTTGGGTGTTATTATTGTTATTGTTATTTATTATTATTATTAATTAATATTTTATTTTATTGTTATTATTCCTCCTTTTTTCCCTTAATGTCTCTCTCTTTCTTTAGTGAATCTTCTCTGTTCTTTATATGGGTTTTGCCCCCACCCTCCCCCTTTCTTCACTTGTTATAGGTGCGTATACATTGTGTGTGCGTGAGTGCGTGCGCGTGTATGTGCTTACACATAGCACGCGGGACATGTTTATAGATATGAGATTGTATTGGCTTGCGTGCACGAAAACAAGCGCGCGCCCCGCACACCCAAAAAACCACACACCCACACACCCCACAACACAAAAACCCCACAACAGAGTCTTTCTAAAAATCACTAGAAGTAAAACAGAGAAAAATTGAAGTCGTCAACAAAAAACCAACAATAACAACAAAAAACAGAGAGGGGAGGGGGGGAGAGAAAAGAACGGAGAAGAGAGAGAGAGAGAAGGAGAAAAGGGGTGGGGAGGGGGAAGAGAGAGAGGGGAAAAAGAGGAAATGAATGAATAATGAAAGGAATAATGAATTTTTCCCTTTTTTAAGGGGAAAACAAAAAAAGGGCATGCGCATAATTTTTTTTTTCCTGGGGCCCTTGCCCTGATTGGGGACTATCAAAAAAAAAAAAGGAAAAAATTTTATTTTAAAAACAACGAAAACCCATGATTACAAAAAAAAATTATATATTTAAAAATCCCTTAACCCCCTTTAACAAACTTAAGAAACAATTTCGAGGTTTACTTTGGATTTTTAAAAAAGGAAAGATTTTTTTTGGAGGGGGAGAGAGAGAAAAAAAGAGAAAAGGGAAGAGAGGGAGAGAGAGAGAGGGAAGAGAGAATAGAAAGAAGGGAGAAGAGAGAGGGGGAGAGTTAAGAGAGAGAAAGAGAGAGGCATAAAAAACAAAAAACCCAGACAGACAAAAACTGAAAAGAAAAGGCCCAAAGGCGGGAAAAAAAAGTGAAAAAAGACAACTTTAAAAAAAGGGGATGGGAAAACACGGGGCCCCCTTTGGTTTTTTCCAATTTAATGGGAGGGGGGCAGCCCATGTTTTTTTTTTGCCTCGGGAACAGAAACACTCAAAAGGGAAAGGGCCCTCTTGTAACAGGACTTTTTGGATTGTTCCCCTCTTCCCCGGAGGGGTTTATGGTGTTTTGTCTGCCCTTTTTTTAAATCGTTTTTGGGACATTTCTCTGTGTGTGTGTGTGTGTTTTTGTGTGTGTGTGTGTGTGTGTGTGTTGTGTTTTGTGTGTGTGTGTGTGTGGTGTGTGTGTGTGTGTGTGTGTGGGGTTGTTTTGTGTGTTTTGTGGTGTGTGTGTGTGTGTTGTGTGTGTGGTGTTGTGTGTGTTTTGTGTTGTGTTGTGTGTGTGTGTGTTTTGTGTGTGTGTGTGTGTTTTTGTGTTGTGTTTTGTGTGTGTGTGTGTGTGTTTGTGTGTGTGTGTGTTTGTGTGTGCTTTGTGTGGTGTGTGTGTGTGTGTGTTTTGTGTGTGTGTTTGTTGTGTGTGTGTATGTTGTGTGTGTGTGTGTGTTGTGTGTGTGTGTGTGTGTGTGTGTGTGTTGTGTGTGTGTGTGATTCTTCCTCCCTGAAAAATTTTTCTTCCTTCTCTAATCCCTCTCTCTGTGCTCAAGGGTGTAAAGCGTGCATGCTGCATGGATCTGTGTGTGTGTGTGTGTGTGTGTGTGTGTGTGTGTGTGTGTGTGCGTGGGTGTGCCGCGCGCGCGCGCGTGCACGTGTGTGTCTTCTTCTTTTTCGAAAATGCATGTTTAAATTTTTGACGTTTTTCTTTCTCTCTTCCCTTCTCTTTTACACATTATTGATATGTTTTCTTTTAGTTTGCTTTAACTTTAACTTTCCTTTTTAAAAATTAAAAAAAAAAACATGATAAATTTGGTATTTGTCTTTAAAAAATTTATTGAAAATTTTTTTGTCTTTTATGTTTCTGGCGGGAGGGAGGGGTGTGGGGTGGGGGGGGTGGGGATGGGGGGGGGGTGGGGGAGAAAGTATATTTTTTAAAAATTTAAATGTTGTTTGTTCTTTTCTTTTATTCGTGGACAATTCATTTTTCCCTTTTTCAAACCCATGTTTTTTCTTGACGAAAACACATGATAGATTGTGCTTTGGTTTTTTGTTCTCTTGTTTTAATTTTTTATTAACATTTATTTTTGTGTTTGGTTTTCTGCAATTTTTTGTCTCTCTTAAAGATACATGAGCTTGACCCCCCCCCCCCCCCCCCCCCCCCCCCCCCCCCCCCCAAATTTTTATATCAAATATCTCTGACTGGTTATCATTAGTATCTTTAGTTTGATTTTGTTTTTGTAATGATAATAAATTGTATGATTTGCTTTCTTATTTCGAACACAATTAACGTTTGATTTTTGTTGTTGTTGTCTAATACAAGATATAATTTTGTGATTGTTTTTCTCCCCTGCTTTATTTAGACTGTACTATTGACAGAACTTTAGAAATTCAATCAAAATTTTTTTAATCGGAAATACGCGACAAAATGGTGTCGTTTATTTTCTTTCACACTTTTAAAATTTTTTTCTATTTACAGAGCTGTCATTTTCTGTAGTTCTATTCTCTGCTGTTTTATGTTATAATATTTTCTTCAATACATAATTATCATCTTTCTTGATTATCACTTTCACTCTTATTTTACACATTGTGGAGTCGTACTAGTATGCTTTTCAACAAACTTTTTTTTTTGAACCGAAATCCATAATGAAATATTTTGGTTTATTCTCTCTCTCTCTCCTCTCTCTCTCTCTCTCTCTCTCTTCTCTCTCTCTCTCTCTTCTCTCTCTCTCTCTCTTAGGATTTTCTTTTATTTGTTTTTTTTTTGTTTTTGTTTTGTTTGTTTTGAAAAGGGTTATTTCCCTTTGTTTCAACTGTGTGAGAGTATAAGTATTGGGTTATTATTAAGATGTATCCCTACGGGTGGGGACTGGATGTAAAGAAGCACATGGGTGCTTATTCATTATCCTCGAAATAAAAGAATTTGTCATTGTCATTGTCATTGTCTCTCTCTCGTGTTTCGATATGAAATACATTTTTTTGGTGGTTCTTTTTTTCTCTCTTATTTTATTATACTGTTGACGTTTTCTAGTTAACTTTTCTACTTCCGCACCCCCCCCCCCCCCCCCCAAAGACATTATACAAATTTATGGTTCAAATTTTTTGTTGTTCTTGACATACAAATTATCTTTGTTGTTTGTTTGTTTCTCTGCTTTGATCTGTCTTTTCAATATGTAACATATTTCTTGTGGTTCATTTTCTCTCCCCCTCTCTCTCTCTCTCTCCCCCTTCCCCCTATCCCCTTCTCTCCCTTTCTCCCCCTTTCTCTTCCCCTCTCTCTCCTTCTCTCTCTCTCTCCCTTTCTCTCTCTCTCTGTCCCTTTCTCTCCCTCCTTTTCTCTCTCTCTCTCTCTGCCCTTTTCTCCCTTTCTCTCTCTCTCCCCCTTTTCTCTCCCTCTCTCCCCCCTTTCTCTCTCTCCCTCTCCCTCCCTCTCTCTCCCCCTCTCTGTCCCTTTCTCTCTCCCTTTTTTCTCTCTTCCTCCCTTTTCTCCCCTCTCCCTCCCCTCTCTCTCCCTCCCCTCTTTTCCCTACCTCCTCTCTCTCTCCCACTCTCTCTCTCTTTCTCCTCTCTCTCTCTCTCTCTCCCTCCCTACCCCTCTCTCTCTCCTCTCCTCTCTCTATCTCTCTCTTCCCTCCTCTCTCAATTTGCACAGTGGTGATCTTACTTTAGTTTGCTTTTATATAGGTTTCTCCCCCCCCCTCTCCCCCCCCCAACCCCC
>CM054165.1:40970788-40980788 GCA_028751875.1 Rapana venosa
GAGGGGGAGAAGAGGAGGAGGAGGAGGGGAGGAGGAAAAGGAGGAGGGGAAGAAAAAGAAAAGAGAATGATGATGTGTTAATAATAGTAATTAATAATTATATTAATGTATTATTATTATTATATTAAAGTAAGCAGCAGCAGCAGCAGCAGCATTACAGCAGCAGCAGCAGCAGCAGCAGCAGCAGCAGCAGCTAGTAGTAGTAGTAGTAGTAGTAGAAACTATATAGTAGTAGTAGTAGTAGAAGTAGTAGTAGCAGTAGAGAGCTAGTAGTAGAAGTAGCTAGTCATAGTGCAGAAGCAGCAGTAGCAGCAGCAGCAGCAGCAGTAGCAGCAGCAGCAGCAGCAGTAGTAGCAGAACAAGAACAAGAACAAAAAATTGAACTGTAACGAAGCATAATTATTTTTTTTGATGGATCGACCTGACAGACTAACTGACTGCTCGCTCGCTCGCTTGCTTGCTTTGATTGACTGATTGATTGATTGACTGACTGATTGACTGACCTGATGTCTCTCTCGTGCTGTGATGTCGCAGGCAACATCAAGATCCGTCATTCCTCTAACGGGGGCCACGGACGGAACAGGGATCAGGAAAAGCCGTCTGCTCACCTCATGGGCTACCCCCAGAGACAGGATCATAACCAGGGTATGTGTGGGTGTGTGTTGGGGTGTAGGTGTGTTGGGGTGGGTGTGTGGGTGGTGGGGGGTGGGGTGGGGGTGGGTGGGGGGTGGGGGTGTGGGTGGGGTGGGGTGGGGGGTGGGGGGGTGGGAGAGGGGGGGTGGGTGGGTGGTGGTGTTGGTGGGTTGGGGGTTGGGGGAGAGGTGTGGGGTGGTTTGGGGGGGGGGGGGGGGGTTGGGGTGGGGTGGGGGGGGGTGGGTGGTGGGGGAGAGGTGGGGTGGTGGTGGGGGGGGTTGGTGTTGGGTGTTGTGGGGGGGGGGGGGGGCGGGGTGTTTGTGGGCGTGTTGGGTGTGTGTGTGTGGGGGGATTGGGGGGATGTTGGGTGGGTGTTGGGGTGTGTGGAGGGCGTGTGTGTGTGGGTGGGGGGGTGGGGCGGGGGGGGGGGGGGAGAGGTGTGGTGGTGGGATGTTGGGTGTGTGTTTGTGTGTGTGTGTGTTGGGTGTGTATGTGTGTGGGGGAGGGAGGTTGTGGGGATGGGGGTGGGTGTTGTGTGTGTGTTGTGTGTGTATGTGTGTGTGTGTGGGGGGGGGGGGGGTGGCTGTGTATGTGTTTGTGTGTGGGGGGAGGATATTGGGGGGGGGGGGGGTGTTGGGTGGTGATGTATGTGGTGTGTGTTTGTGTTGGGTGTGTGTGTGGGGGGGGGGGGGTGAGGGGGGGTGTTGTGTGTGTGTGTGTGTGGGATGTTGGGTGATGTGTGTGTGTTTTGGGTGTGTGAGAGAGTGGGTGATGTTTGTGTGTGTGTGTGTGTGTGTGTGTGTGTGTGTGTGTGTGTGTGTTTGTAGGTGTGGGTGTTGGTATTGTGTGTGTTGGGTGTGTTTGAGAGTGGGAGTGTGTTGTGTGTATGTGTGTGTGTGATATCAAAATAACGTTGTTTATATTTGCAAGAAATTATTAGTTCTTGATTATTAATGATAGTCCCTTCTCAGGGCAAGGGTCAGATGAATATAAAGTATGTCTTTAACCTTTGTAAATAAAGATGATCAATCAATCAATCAATCAATTAATCAGTCAATCAATAAAAAAAGATGTCAATACTTCTCTGTTACCCTTAGGAATATCAATCAATCAATCAATCAATCAATCAATCAATCAATCAATCAATCAATCAATCAATCTCAAAAGGTATATCACTACTTATCTATTACCCTTTAGGAATAAAAATCATCAATCACAAACTTATTCGTTATCCTTGAGGAATAAAGATTACCAATCCGTCAATAATTCTCAAAGAAAAAAGTGTGCCAATACTTACCCGTCACCCTTATGAGAAACAAAGATTACTTGTTATCCTGTCAAGGTATACTCGAACTTTCGTAACACTTTTCATGAATAAATTCTGTTTAAACCAAAAACAAAGATTACTTGTTATCCTGTCAAGGTATGCTCGTATGTTTGTTGACACTTTTCATGAATAAATTCTGAATAAAATAAAACGATGATTACTTGTTATCCTGCCAAGGTTTGTTATTATTTATAGTGACACTTTTCATGAATAAATTCTGTTTAAACCAAAATGAAGATTACTTGTTATCCTGTGAAGGTACGCTCGTATTTTTGTTGACACTTTACATTAATAAATTCAGTTTAAACCAAAATGAAGATTACTTCTTATTCTGTAAAGATATTCTCGAAGCTTTGGTGACACTTTCCATGAATAAATTCTGTGTAAACCAAAACAAAGATTACTTGCTATCCTGCCAAAGTATTCTCGTATTTGCGTGACACTTTTCATGAATAAATTATGTGTAAACCAAAAACGAAGATTACTTGTTATCCTGTCAAGCTATGCTCGAAACTTTCGTAACACTGTTCAGGAATAAATTCTTTTGAACCAAAACCGAAGATTACTTGTTATCCTGCCAAGGTATGCTAGTATTTTTGTGTGACACTTTTCATGAATAAATTCTGTTTAAACCAAAACAAAGATTACTTGTTATCCTTCCAAGGTATGCGAGTATTTTTTGTGACACTTTTCATGAATAAATTCTGAATAAACCAAAAACGAAGATTACTTGCTATCCTGCCAAGGTATGCTCGTATTATTTTCGTAGCCTTTTTCATGAATAAATTATGTGTAAACCAAAAACGAAGATTACTTGTTATCCTGCCAAGGTATGCTCGAAACTTTCGTAACACTTTTCATGAATAAATTCTGTTTAAACCAAAACGAAGATTACTTGTTACTCTGTTAAGGTATGCTTGTATCTTTTGTGACACTTTTCGTGAATAAATTCTGAATAAACCAAAAACAAAGATTACTTGTTATCCTGTCAATGTACGCTCGTATTTTTCGAGACACTTTTCATGAATAAATTTTGTTTAAACCAAAAACGAAGATTACTTGCTATCCTGCCAAGGTATGCTCGTATTATTTTCGTAACCTTTTTCATGAATAAATTCTGTGTAAACCAAAAACGAAGATTACTTGTTGTCCTGCCAAGGTATACTCGAAACTTTCGTAACACTTTTCATGAATAAATTCTGTTTAAACCAAAACGAAGATTACTTGTTACTCTGTTAAGGTATGCTTGTATCTTTTGTGACACTTTTCGTGAATAAATTCTGAATAAACCAAAAACAAAGATTACTCGTATTTTTCGAGACACTTTTCATGAATAAATTTTGTTTAAACCAAAAACAAAGAATACTTGCTATCCTGTCAAGGTATGCTCGAACTTTCGCGACACTTTTCAGGAATAAATTCTGTTTAAACCAAAAAACAAAGACCATTCAATCACTCAATCTCTCTCTCTCTCTCTCTCTCTCTCTCTCTCTCTCTCTCTCTCTCTCTCTCTCTCTCTCTCTCCTCTCTCTCTCTCTCCCTCTCTCTCTCTCTCTCTCTCTCTCTCTCTGGAAGGGGCTGTGGCCTATGCTGAATAAACTTCGTTTTCAATTTCAATTTCAATTTCAATTTCAATTTCAATTTCTCTCTCTCTCTCTCTCTTCTCTCTCTCTCTCTCTCTCTCTCTTCTCTCTCTCTCTCTCTCTCTCTCTCTCTCTCTCTCTGCAAATCTAGTCTAAAATATTCTGGAGGATGGTTGTGGAATAATTTACCAGAAATCGTAAGATCTGAATCAAACTTTAAAAAATTCAAAAGCAGGTTGTACAATTACCTTATGGATCTCTCTGACTTGAGCTGTCTATGTCCAAAGATGTATTGAGAACAATATTATATGCATAAATTTTTTTTTCCACTGTATCAGAGTATATTTCGTTTTGGTATATATAGCTTTGATGATCTCTCTCTCTTCCCCCTCTCTCTCTTCTCTCTCTCTCTCTCTCTCTCTCTCTCTCTCTCTCTCTCTCTCTCCTCTCTCTCTCTCTCTCCTCTCTCTTCCTCCTTCTCCCTTCCCCCCTTCTCTCTCATGTTTGTATTCTCTCTGACACTTTTTTTTTTTAATGTTGTTCAACAATATGACTCAAAGAAACATTAGATGTATTTGTCACATCATCATTCCATCAAGCTCCATAAAGTTTATTATGTGATCACAATTATTTTGTTTATGATGACGGTGGTGGTGATGATGATAGAGGTGATGACAATGATGATGATAGCGGTGATGTTTATTGTGATTATTATGATTCACTTTGCCTATATTTTTGTCTGCCACCCTTCCTTCTTTCTTTCTTTTTTGGGAAGGCTGGATGTAAAAACGTTTTGTACTTATTCTATTACCCTCAGAAAATAAAATTCCGTTTTCTGTATCTCTCTGCTCTCCCAAAAACAGCCCCAGGAACTCAGTTCCCCATAGGCCTGTGGATCCACGAAGAGGACCTGGCCTTCACCCACCACGTCACCTACCGCCACGGGCGGATCGTGGTTCCCGAGGACGGCCTCTACTACGTCTACAGCCAAGTGGCCTTCCTGGAAGTCCTGCCCTTGGGGGCCAGGTCCAGCCCTTCGCTGTTCAGCACCGAGTCCCCCAGCCTCTCCCACTACCTGTACCGCTACAACATCATCTACCCCAACGGCGGAGAAGAGAAGCTGGTGCAGAACTCCATCACCAAAGGGTGGGGGGGACCTAACCGGTCGTTCGGAGAGTATACCAGCTACCTGGGAGCCGTCTTCCATCTCCGGCAGGGCGACGAGGTCTTCGTCAAGGTGTCCAACGTCACCATGATGGCTCGCGACCCCAAGCTGAATTATTTCGGGTTGTTTAAGGTGTAGAGTGGAAGGGAGGACAGGGGAGGAGTTTGGGGTGGGGTGGGTGTGGTGGTTGGGGTGGGGGGGGGGGGGTGAGAGAGTTGGGTTTTTTGTTTGGTGTGGGGTTTGGGGTGGGGTGGGTTGGTGGGGTGAGAGGGGGTGGTGGAGGAGGTGTGTGTGTGTGTGGGGGGGGGGGGGGGTAGGGGTGGGTGTTGTGTGTGTGTGTGTGGATTAACATCTGCTCACAGGTGTATGTGTGTGTGTGGTGTGTGTGTGTGTGTGTGTGTTTTCTCGTTTTAATAACGTCTATCCACAAAAGAAAAGTGATATTAAACATGTGTGTGTGTGGTGTGTGTGTGTGTGTGTGTGTGTGGTGCGTACGTGCGCTAGAAAAGAATTGTAGGGATTGGATAATATGGGCAGCATGATGTGCGCGCATGTGTACGTGCGTGTGAAGAGAGAGAGAGAGAGAGAGAGAGAGAGAGAGAGAGAGAGAGAGAGAGAGAGAGAGAGAGAGAGAAAGAGAGAGAGAGAGAGAGAGAGAGAGAGAGAGAGAGAGAGAGAGAGAGAGAGAGGGTACAAGCTCAAAACCTATTTGTTGAAAAGAAAAATAGTCTGGACAAATTTGTATTGCTATTATATTACTCAAGCGAAGTCACAATCAATTGTTCACGAGTCTGTTTCTTCCTTTCATTTATTTTGTGCGTGTTTTAATGCATTGATATTGAGAGCAAGAGAAAAAGCCAAAGACAGAGAGAGAGCGAGAGAGGAAGAGAGAGAGAGAGAGAGAGAGAGAAGAGAGAGAGAGAGAGAGAGTAGAATGAATGAGAAGAACGAATGAACGTGGATCGAGAGAGAGAGAGAGAGAGAGAGAGAGAGAGAGAGAGAGGAGAGAGAGAGAGAGAGAGAGAGAGAGGAGACAGGCAGACAGACAGACAGACAGACAGAAAGAGAGAGATGTTGACAAACTCCACCATCTGAACACTAATGAAGCTTTAAGCTCTGTAAAATGATTGACAGAAAAAACCACCCCAAAACCACTGTAAAGCTGTAAATAATTTTGCCTTACCTGCCCCCCCCCCCCCCCCTCTCCACAACCATGTCCCATGTTTGATCTCAATTCATTTGTGTCACGTGGTCGGACAGGAAGTGTCGTCACAATGCCTTGGTTGCCCAATGAAAAATCGTTTTACATAGGGTGACGTGTTTTAATTGTGGTTTTTTTTGGTTGGTTGGTTTGCTTGTTTGAATAATTATATGGATGGCTTGTTTTGTTACTAGGGGTCTGGTTTTGTGTGTTTGAATGATTTAGAAATAATGGTGAGTAGTAAAGATTTTCATTTATTTACATAGGGAGAAATTGTGAAGGGGCTTTTAGTTGAAATTTCTGTTGCTTGTGGTTCTTGTTTTTTGGTTGTTGTTTTTTATGAAATGACTGACATCTTTGATGGCAAATTTACATTGTTTTTTTGGTTTTGTGTTGGTTTGTTTTGTTTTTACATATTATTTTATTGAACACTGGTGCATGCTCAATATGATTATTATGTGAAGGAATGCATCAAAGTTTGTATTGATACTAGTTTGGTGGAAAACTTTTCTGTTTGAGCAAGTGACAGCATTTCGTTTTTATTTGTGTGTTCGTTCGTTTGTTTGTTTGTTTGTTTGTTTCTTTCTTTCTTTCTGTCTGTCTGTCTGTCTGTCTTTCTTTTTCTTTCTTTCTTCTGTATTTCTTTCTGTCTTTTCCCCTTTTTCTTTTCTTTATGCAGATTTTGCTCAATCAGTGAATGTTGAACACTGTTTTCCCATATTCCACATCCCCTCTCCCCCACCACCAAAAAAAAAAGGAGGAAGAAATGTATCAGCGCTCTGATCATTCTTTGAGATTTGGACATTTCTATGCGCTCGATAAATCATTCATTCATTCATTCATTCATCGATGTAATAGAACTACAACAAGAAGGAAGAGAAGCTTCCTACATAATAGACTGCCATCAAAAGCTGACTGAATCTTCGAAGAGTACCCGTACATCATACATATATATATATATATATATATATATATATATATATATATAATATATATATATATATATATATTCATATATATATATATATTCACATTTATGAGTGCGCCGCCTCTTAAAATGTTGCTCTTGTATTTTCTGTTTTTTCCCCAAAAAGAACGTACTTTGGGGGCAAGCCATTTGATTTCTTTACATGCAAGACCTGTGATTACTAAATAATAGTATTGATGTTGAAGGGATCGGTTTTTTTTAATCATTATACACGTCCCCACAGTCGGAATGCGGCTACCTTCGTGGTGGGCAAAAAACCCCAACCAGGTCCTATACTCAAAATCTCACCATTGGTGAACCTCGGAGCTCTAGCTGATGAACGAAATTAAAAAAAACAAACCCGACCCCAATCATGATCTACAGCTGTTTTGTTTGAACTTTTCATCGGAAAAGAACTGTTTTGTTTGAAATCAAACAGATATTTGATTTTGATTTTTTTTTTTTTGGTTCAGCTAAGAGAGTGTGGGATTTTGTACCCCCAAAAATCTAAACCGTTTGTGTTATGTTTTTAAAACAAAAATGTTTTGTTAACTCATTTTGTCATGTATTGATGATAGTGTCACCTAAAATAGTATAGATAATTATGTTATGAGCATGGTGTAGTGAATGAATTGTTGCAAACAGAAAATAGTATTTGATACCGTAACGAATGTATCGCCGGAACACAACAAATAATAATATGATCACGTAACATTCTGGACATAAAAAAGCATAATTACTCACATAATGAACGTATGAAAGACAATAATGTGATAGAAATGTGTTCACATTATGAATGCGTGAAAGAAAAAAATAGAAGATAATAATTGTTTACACAGTGTGGTACGCCGAAATCGGATGCGCTGGGCCTGACTTGTCAGGCGCTTAACGGCAGCGCAACGCATTTTCGCTCATATGACAGATAACACTAGTTGCTGTCTGAGCGTTTGACGAAGAAGAAGAAGAAGAAGAAGCAGAAGAAGCAGAAGCAGAAGCAGAAGAAGAAGAAGCAGAAGCAGAAGAAGAAGAAAAAGAAGAAGAAGCAGAAGAAGAAGAAAAAGAAGAAGAAGAATTCTGAAGAAGAAATAGAACATAATAATATGGTGAAGAAACGGTATAATTTCTCATGATGATTTATCATAAAGTACGTATGGTTGATCGATTGATTGATGGATGGATTGGTTGATTGATTGATTGATTGATTGATTAATCGCAAATGCCACGTAAGCCCTGCGCATGGGCAGAAATAATGTAACACAGTTTGTCGCCATGGTTGGTATTCGTGTTAGAAGTAACGCAGAGTTTTGCGATCAAATCTTTTGTTGTTGTTGTTGTTGTAAATACACCTTTTGTTGTTGTTGATGTGCTTTTTTTAAAATATCTTTTTCGGTTTTTTTTGTTTCTTTTTCTTTTTGCTGGTTCACTTGCATGGTCGCTTGTTGAAGGATTTAGTTTTGTTTTAAACAATCTGTTTCTGATAGCTACAAAGGTTCTCTGGCTCTCATTTTCTGTCTCTCTCTTTGTTTAATTTTTTAGAATATTATTTATTAGTAAACGCTTTCTTTTCAGACTGTTTTATTAGGAGAGGGAGTTTCTTTCTTTTTCTTCCTTTACAAAATGAAAAAAAAAAGATTGTCACTTTCTTCGAATATTCTTTTTTTTTTTCTTTGTCTTTCTTTGTTTTTTCCCTTACCCTTCCTCTTATTTTTCACTTTTTTTTCCCTCTTTTTCCCATTTTTTTTCTATTTTTTGCGTTCTTTCTTTCTTTCTTTCTTTTCTTTTCTTTCTGTCTTTCTTTCTTTCTTTCTTTTCTTTTTCTCTTTCTTTTCTTTCTTTCTTTCTTTCTTTCTTTCTTTCTCTCTCTCTCTCTCTCTCTCTCTCTCTCTCTCTCTCTCTCTCTCTCTCTCTCTCTCTCTCTCTCTTTCTTTCTTTTCTTTTATTTTCTGTTCTATTCGTTTTGGTTTTCTTTTTTTGCCTTTTCTTTCTTTCTTGACGTTAAGGCATTTCCTTAATCTGAAAAGACAATCTTCACATTTCTCATTAATTTACTTTATCTTAAAGATGTCTGGCTTTTGGCTAGCTTTTCGAAAATTGAAATTACATTTCTTTGGATTCTCTCTCTCTCTCTCTCTCTCTCTCCTCTCTCTTCTCTCTCTCTCTCTCTCTCTCTCTCTCTCTCTCTCTCTCTCTCTCTCTCTCTCTCAACCCCCCCTCTCGCTTTCTCCACGTCCCGCTCTCTCTCTATCCCCCTACCTTCTCTCTCTGTCTCTCTCCACCCCACCCATTCTCTCCCACCCTCTCTCTCTCCACCCCCACCCACTCTCTCCCTCCCTCTCTCCCTCCTCTCTCTCTCCCCCTCCCTTCCCCCCTCTCCCTCTCTTTCTCTCTCCACCCCACCCACTCTCTACACCCCACCCCCTCTCTCTCCATCCCACTCTCTGTCTCTCTGTCTCTCTCCACCCCACCCTCCCTCTCTCCACCCCACCCACTCTCTCTCTCTATCCCTCCCTCCTCTCTCTCTCTCTCTCCATACCTCTCTCTCTCTCTCTCTCTCTCTCTCTCTCTCTCTCTCTCTCTCTCTCTCTCTCTCTTCTCCCAGACATACTTTATCATTTTTTTTCTACGATGTTGATCATCGTTTGTGCTGATTCAGAAAAAGAATTTACAAAAATGCCACCACCAAAAAAACAATCAAACATGTACAATGTCATATTTTCATTTCTTTAATAATTCACTTGTCTTCAATTTCCCATATCTATCTATCTATCTATTTTACTGAACAGATATCTGGCTGGTTCGGATGTCAACTGATCTGATTAAATTTTCGTTTTGAGGTGTAACGAAGTTATAGTCTGCTATTGCTGATGTTTGTGGGGTTTGCAATTTAGATCTATAGTTTTGTTGAGCTTAGGCTTTTAGAATCTGCTTAGCATAGATCTAGCTGGCGTGTGTGTGTGTGTGTGTGTGTGTGTGTGTGTGTGTTGAAATCGATTGTGGTGTACTCATGGACTAATATCATCTATATAGACTTGTAGAGTTGTCTAGATCCACATAGCAAGTCATAATCAGTGAAGGAGAAATCAGAATGATGCACAAGCACATGAATGAAGAAGTAAAACAATCA
>CM054165.1:40990788-40995788 GCA_028751875.1 Rapana venosa
AGAGAGAGAGAGAGAGAGAGAGAGAGAGAGAGAGAGACTGTGTATGTGTGTTGAGAGAGAGAGAGAGAGAGAGAGAGAGAGAGAGAGAGAGAGTGTGTGGTGTGTGTGTGTGAGAGAGGAGGAGAGAGAGAGAGAGAGAGAGAGAGAGAGAGAGAGAGAGAGAGAGAGAGAGTGTGTGTGTGTGTCTGTGTCTGTGTGCGTACGTGCGCGCGCGCACGCGTGCGTGCGTGCGTGTGTGTATGTGTGTGTGTCAAGTCAAGTCAAGTCAAAAGGATCTCAGTGTGTCTTCAATTTAACGTCTGCTCACTCTAAGTGATATTAGATTATAAAATATTAGATATCAGTGTGTGTGTGTGTGTGTGTGTGTGTGTGCGCGCGCGCGTGTGCGTGTGTGCGTGTGTGTGTGTGTGTGTAAATGTTTGTGTTTGTGTGTGAAGTCAAATCAAGTCAAGTCAAAAGGATCTTTAATGAGGGTAAAAGATTAAGTTTACACAACTTTTTTTTTATCAGTGTGTGTGCGTGTGTGTGCGCGCGCGCGCCCGCGCGTGTGTGTGCCCGTGTGTGTGGCCCGTGTGTGTGTGTGTGTGTGTGTGTGTGTGTGCGCATGTGTGTGTGTGTGTGTGTGCGTGTGTGTGTATGTGTTTGTGTGTGTGTGTGTGTTTGTGTGTGTGTGAAGTCAAGTCAAGTCAAGTCAAGTGAAAAAAAATCTTTATTGAGAGCAAAAAATTAAGTTACACAACTTTTTTTTTATCAGTGTGTGTGTGTGTGCATGCGCGCGCGTGCGTGTGTGTGTGTGTGCGTGTGTGTGTGTACGTGTTTGGGTGTGTGTGTGTGTGTGTGTGTGTGTGTGTGCGTGTTGTGTGAACGTGTTTGTGTGTGTGTGTGTGTGTGTGAACTCAAGTCAAGTGAAAATAATCTTTATTGAGGGTAAAAAATTAAGTTGACACAACTTTTAAAAAAATCAGTGTGTGTGTGTGTGTGGGTGTGTGTATGTGTATGTGTTTGGGTGCGTGTGTGTGTGCGTGCGTATGTGTGTATATGTGTATGTGTGTGTGTGTGAAGTCAAGTCAAGGCAAGTGAAAATAATCTTTATTGAGGTAAAAAATTAACTTTACACAACTTTTTTATTATCAGTGTGTGTGTGTGCGTGCGCGCGCGTGCGTGTGTGTGTGTGTGTGTGCGCATGTGTGTGCGTACGTGCGTGTGTGTGTATGTGTTTGGGTGTGTGTGTGTGTGTGTGAAGTCAAGTCAAGTGAAAATAATCTTTATTGAGGGTAACAAATTAAGTTTACACAACTTTTTTAAATCAGTGTGTGTGTGTGTGTGTGTGAGTGTGCCTCTGTGTGTGTGTGTGTGTGTGTGTGTGCGTGCGTGTGTGTGTATGTGTTTGGGTATGTGTGTGTATGTGTGTGTGAGTGTGTGTGTGTGTTTGTGTGAAGTCAAGTGAAGGAAAGTGAAAATAATCTTTATTGAGGGTAAAAAGTTAAGTTTACGCAACTTTTAAAAAAAATCAGTGTGGTGTGTGTGTGTGTGTGTGTGTGTGTGTGTGTGTGTGTGTGTGTGTGTGTGTGTGTGTGTGTGTGTGTGTGTGTGAGTGGATAGTTGGATGGGTATTGGGGCAGAACATCCTATTCGTCGAAGTGTCGTGCTCGTGAGCTGACGAAAATTGAGAGTGGAAGGTTTGAGTCCTAGTGATTAAACCTGTTTGAGAGGTTGTTTTTGTTGTTGTTGTTACTGTTGTTGTTGTTGTTTTGTTCGTTTCTTTCTTGTTTGTTTGTTTTAGCTGTGCTCTCTCTCTCTCTCTCTCTCTCTCTCTCTCTCTCTCTCTCTCTCTCTCTCTCTCTCTCTCTCTCTCTCTCTCTCTCTCTCTCTCTCTTTCATTGTAATAGAAGTAACCATAACGTATGGAACAATGTTCTCCTCATTTTTGTATGTACAGTAAACTTTCTTTCCGATAAAACTAGCCAAGCAAAAATTAAGCAAAACTAAATTTAATCTGCACCTTACAAGTGTTTCCGTATACTGAAAACGCATGAATATGTATTGAATGTTGATTACTGTGTGTTATGTACTGCGTTATATCGTGATGCTTTCCCAAATCAACTTTGCATTGTATTGTAACCCAAGGCCGATGTGCAATTAAACCATTTCAGAGTTCAGAGTTCAGAGTTCTCTCTCCTTCGGATGAGACTATAAACCGAGGCCCCGTGTTCGAATGCATGCAGAATATCTTGCGCACACATTAAATTCTGTTCCGCTTTTCGGAAGAGTAGGCCATTGTGTGCCGGTGGAAACAGATGACAAAATTGATAAAACTGTATACACACGGGGACTGGATGTAAAAAACACATGAGTGCTTATTCCATTATCCTTGATATAAAAGAATAAAAACTTTTTTTCTCTCTCTCTCCTCCCTCCTCTCTCTCTCTCTCTCTCCTCCCCCCCCCCCCCCCCCCCCCCGCCCTCTCTCATTATGTTTAGCTCAGTGGTCAGAGCACTGGCTTTCCCCGAGCTAAGGTTAAGCAGCATTGAGCGTGGTTACCAAGTGGATGAGTCAAGTCAAGTCAAGTCAAGTCAAGTCAAGTCAAATGTTTATTTCCAGATGGTACATTGAACAAGCAATGCATTTGCTTTTTTCCCCCATCAAGCCATCTATCTAAGAACAAATTTCTTAATGATAATACAGAAATACTACATTATTTCAACCTTTACCAATGAATTAAACCAGTAAAAGGAGGAAAATCGATAGAATAATACATTGTAAAATACAAATTACACATATATACATACACACGCACGCACATACTTATACACACCTGCGCGCATGCGTGAGTGATGGTTTGTGCGCCTTGGCTTCAATACAGTTCAGGTCACCTCAGTTATAACCTGGTATTTACCACTACTCCCAGTTATAAAACTCTTGTGCACATTAAAGATCAACCACACTTATGTGTATGCATGGATGTGCACATCCATTCAGAAATTTATACTTACTCCAAAGACAGAATAAATTTAGTATACTCTCTCTTTCAAATGTTGCAATCTTTTTCACTCACAGCCACTACGCATGCCCCAAACAAAATATCGGAAACTTCACTGAGATTTCACGAATATAATTATCAGTAAGAAACCCTATAAAATATTCAGCATGCACAGTCATGTTACATTTACACTAACACTGGGATTTGATAGATAATAAATATTAAAATCAATCTTGCTACCCGCTTTCATATCAGTCTTGCTACCCGCTTTCATATCAGTCTTGCTACCTGCTTTCATATCAAACTTGCTACCCACTTTCCCAGTGGCATAACACAATATACTACTACTACCACTACTACTACTACTACTACTACATGGAATTTTTACAGCGCTATTTCTTGCAGAGGGGACGGAATAGCTCAGTGGTCGGAGCACTCGCTTTCCCCCAGCTAAGTTAAGCAGCGTGGAGCGTGGTTACCAGTTGGATGGGTGACCATTTGCGCGCCTTGGCTTCAGTACAGTTCCCCCAGTTCACCCAGCTGTAAATGGGTACCTGCCCTCTTTAGGGTCAGGGAAGGTAAAGCAGCGAGGGAGAGGAGATGGGCGTCGCCCTCAATATGCTGGCCCTAGAGAAGTGAGGTCTCTGACGCCTCGCTCCCCTACGACCTTACAGGTTTGGGACTCCTTTACCTTTTACCTGTATTTCTTGCAGAGACAAATCAAAGCGCTTGCCCTCAACTCACTCTTACACAGTCATTCAACCAGTACAACCAGTACAAGCTGTTCATTAGTTTCTCTCAATCTTTTCTAACTTCACACACACACAAACTTAAACAAAAGAAGCAGTTTTACAGTTGAGGGCTGGAACCCCATGCTCCAGGCCAAGGTGGAAGTTATCTGGACCATCCTACTTCAGGACCCATGGAATTTATTCCAATGAGCTGGTTGATTCATTGGCAAAACAAGCTGCCTCTGAATACAGTACTGGAGTGTTTGCTTCTAGTCTCGCATTGTCCTCTTATGAAATTCATTCTAAGTTAATGAAATGCATGCATTCAAAGATTATTTAAAAAAAACCATTATCAGCAGTTTCCTTGCCCACGGAAATTAGAAATTCTAATACATAAACTGAGATTAAATGCATGGAATACTAAACATTCAAAAAATGTAACATGTTGTTGTTCTATTCCCCTTTCAACCCACCATTTATTGTTTAATTGCCCAGTTCTTTTTGACATGTATAAAAGAGAAGGCTTAGATATTCATAAGAAATATGCCACTAGTCAAGAAGTTTTATATGACTCTCAGCAATTCATAATGTCAGTTGCTGAAGTCATATATTCTTCACCTGTAAGACCATCATTGTAAATAGTATATATATATATATATATATATATATATATATATATATATATATATATATATATATATATATATATATATATATATATATATATATATAATATTTTTATATATATATGTATGTGTGTGTGTGTGAGAGAAAAAGAAAGAGATAGAGAGAGAGAGATGCGTGTGTAATAATAGGTACTTTGGTATGAATGCGGTGTGTCTAAATCACCATGTAGTGAAAAGACATTAAACAAAACAAAACAAAACTTCAGGGCCCCTTACTCCCCACACTGTCCGCTGCAGGACACATTATGGTGCACCTGGCTTAGGACACAATCTGTCAATATTCAGCATCTCCAGTAACTGTCTGTCAAGTCGCAATAGGACTGAGAACATTTTTAGTCTCCATTTATCATAAAAGTAAACACTCTTAGCTTTTACTTTAGTTCCTAGCATTTATTTCAGTTCCTTTCTTCTTTAACTAGGTTTTCTGTACAATTTGTGATGTAGCTACTTTGTCACACTCAATCAATAAAAGATTAGGTTGTACACATGTTAACCCACATTTTAGATCAAAAAGAACAAAATATGTAGATCTATCTATCATCACAACTGTTCACTGATCTACCTCTGTTGATATGATGAAATCAAAAGTTCCTTTAATAACT
>CM054165.1:41018288-41028288 GCA_028751875.1 Rapana venosa
CCCTGACTCCCTGAGCAACCAAAACAGACATCAGAGGAGCCTACGTCTGCACAGACAACCTCCCACAGCCAGAACAGAGCAAAAAGGAAAGAAGAAAAAAAAAGAACAGACAAAAACGAAGACATAGATAGATAAATCAAGTAAGCGCCTATAAAGAAACGACAAAATAAATGACAGAGAATACATTCTTCTTCTCCTTCGTCTTCGTCGTGGTTGTTGTTGTCTTCGAACGCTCAGACAGTAACTATTGTTGTCTGTGATATATGAGCGAATAATGTGTTGATGAAAGTACCTATAAAGTAATACAGAGATTTTTGTTGTTGTTTTAGATGGTTGGCGATGCAAACGGCTTATTCTGTAAGGAGCAGCCCAGATTTCACTAAAAATGGTCTACAATAAAATACAATACTATGCAGCACAATACAATACAATACACTACAATACAAAACAATGCGATACGATACAATACAATACAATTCAATACAATTTAAGGCAAGACAAGACAGTACAGCACAATACAGCGCACTACAATAATGTACAATGCACTGCAATACAATGCAATACAGTACAGCACAGTACAATGCAATATAACAGAATGCAATGCAATACAACAATTACTGTGCAATATAATTCAACGCAGTACAATACAATAGAATGTACAATACAATGAGATGTAGTACAATACAATACAACATAGTACAATACTGTATAATACCATGTAATGAAATATAGTATAATACACTATAACACAATGCCTTGCAACACAACACAATGAAAAACAACACAATGCAATACAATACAATACAATACAATATAACACCATACAGCACAATACAATGCGAGGCTAGACAGTGCAAGGCAATACTATACAATACAACGAATACAATAGAACACAATACAACATAATAAAATGCAACATAATACAATACAATACAATACAATACAATGTTGTACAATACAATGCAATATGATATAATACAATGCAGTACAATGCATTAAGAAGCAATACAATACAAAACAATACAGTAAAAAAAATACAATGCAATGCATTACAATACAGTTCAATACAATGCAATGCAATACAATCTAATACAATCCATCACAATACAATGCAAGAAAATGCACTGTAATGCAATGACATACATTGCAATGCTATACAATGCAATACAATATAATGCCAGGCAATACAGTACAATACAATACAATGGAATAAAATATAATATAAAGGAATACAATACAATACGATGCAATGCAATGCATTGCAATGCAACCCAATACAATACAGTACAATACAATACGATGCAATACAATGCATTGCAATGCAACCCAACACAATACAGTACAATACAATACAATACAGTACAATACAAAACAATACAATACAGTACAATATAATGCAATGCAACCCAACACAATACAGTACAATACAATACAATATAATGCAATGCAACCCAACACAATACAGTACAATACAATACAATATAATGCAATGCAACCCAACACAAAACAGTACAATACAATACAATACAGTACAATACAATACAATACAGTACAATACAATACAATACAGCACAATACAATACAATACAGTACAATACAATACAATACAGTACAATACAATACAGTACAATACAATACAATACAGTACAATACAATACAATACAATACAATACAGTACAATACAATACAGTACAATACAATACAATACAGTACAATACAATACAATACAATACAGTACAATACAATACAATACAGTACAATACAATACAATACAGTACAATACAATACAATACAGTACAATACAATACAGTACAATACAATACAATACAGTACAATACAATACAATACAATACAGTACAGTACAATACAATACAGTACAGTACAATACAATACAATACAGTACAATACAATACAATACAATACAGTACAATACAATACAATATAGTACAATACAATACAATACAATACAGTACAGTACAATACAATACAGTACAGTACAATACAATACAATACAGTACAATACAATACAGTACAATACAATACAATACAGTACAATACAATACAATACAATACAGTACAATACAATACAATATAGTACAATACAATACAATACAATACAGTACAATACAATACAGTACAATACAATACAATATAATGCAATGCAACCCAAGACAATACAGTACAATACAATACAATACAATACAGTACAATACAGTACAATACAATACAGTACAATACAATACAGTACAATACAATACAATAATAATAATAATGTATGGGATTTATATAGCGCTGAATCTTGTAAAGCAACAAATCAAAGCGCTTACAGTACAATACAATACAATACAATACAGTACAGTATAGTACAATATAATACAATACAGAATAATACAGTACAATACAATACAATACAGTACAATACAATACAATACAGTACAATACAATACAGTACAATACAATACAGTACAATACAAATCAATACAGTATAATACAGTACAATACAATACAATACAATACAGTACAATACAATACAATACAATACAAAACAATATAATGCAATGCAACCCAATACAATACAGTACAATACAATACAAAACATCTTGCTCACACGTTAAATCCTGTTCCGCTTTTCGTAAGACTAGGCCATCGTGTGCCAGTGGGAACATATGACAGAATTTACAAAACCGCATTCAAAAAGGGACTGGATGTAAAAAAAACCCCTACATAAATGCTTATTCCATTATCCTCGATATAAAAGAATACAATAAAATGAATAAAAAATGAATAAATACAATATAATGCAATGCAATACAATACTCTGCAATACAGTACAATGAAATGTAATACAATGTAATACAATACAATACAATACAATACAATACAATATAACACAGTATGGTGGTCTAGAGGTAACGCACCTGCCTAGAAAGCCAAAAGTTCAGGTTTCAGGTGTGTGGTGGTTCGATCCCCCGTTTGTGCCCGAAACTTTTCCCCCCATCCACTAAACCGTGAGTGGTGGCCAGGGTGCTAGTCTTTCGGATGAAACGATAAACCGAGCTTTCATGCGTAAACACGCATTTAGCGCACGTAAAATAACGCACGGCAACAAGAGAGTTAGTCCAGAAAAAATCTGTTAAAAAACCCCACCCACTCTGATAAGGAATTAAACACACATTCAGACAGGAAAAGAAGAAAAAAAATAATGGGTGGCGCAGCTCTTGTGGCGACGAGCTCTTCCTGGAGAAGAAGAGCATGAATTTCACGGAGAGAAATCTGCCGTGACTTTAAGTGGTATGGTATACATATGTAGGCCTATTAACAATATTCTACCTTGAAAAAGTAGTGAAAATACCAAACTCGTGTGTGTGTGGGGTGTGTGTGTGTGTGTGTGTGTGTGTGTGTGTGTGTGTGTGTGTGTGTGTGTGTGTGTGTGTGGCGCGCGCGCGCGCGCGCGCGTGTGTGTGTGGGGTGTGTGTGTGTTGTGTGGGTGTGTGTGAGAGGAGAGAGAGAGAGAGAGAGAGAGAGAGAGAGAGAGAGAGAGATTCTATTTATTTATTTATTCTTTATATCGAGGATAATGGAATAAGCACTTATGTGTTTTTTTACATCCAGTCCCCGTGTGTATGCGGTTTTGTAAATTTTGTCATCTGTTTCCACCGGCACACAATGGCCTGCTCTTCCAAAAAGCGGAACAGGATTTAACAATTGCGTAAGATGTTCTGCATGCGTTCGAACACGGGGCCTCGGGTTATAGTCTCATCCGAAGGACTTTGACACTCAGTTTAATTTTTTTGTCAAACTGGGAAGAAAGAGAGAGGCTGGGAATCAAAACCAGAACCTCACGGTTGACTTGTTGGCAGGCGAAGTGTGTGTGTGTGTGGTGTGTGTGTGTGTGGGTGCATGCGTGCGTGCGTGCGTGCGTGTGTGTGTGTGAGTGAGAGAGAGAGAGAGAGAGTGAGAGAGAGAGAGAGAGTGAGAGAGACAGAGAGACAGAGAGAGAGAGACAGAGAGAGAGAGAGAGAGACAGAGAAGAGAGAGAAGAGAGAGAGAGAGAGAGAGAGAGAGAGAGAGAGAGAGAGAGAGAGAGAGAGAGAGAGAGAGAGAGAGAGAGAGAGAGAGAATTCTCACGAGTCGCAGGTCAGGCGCATAATAATTCTTGAAACGGGTCTAAGGGAACTAACTTGCAAGAGACTGCGCGGTAAGTTGAAGGAGTTACTTTTCTTTATAGCACCCAAACATAATAATATTATTAATAATATTATTATTCTCTCAGCTGAGAAAGTTCATTCATAGTAAAAAAAAAAAAAAAAAAAAATACTGTTCAAGAAGACAGAAAAGGGGAAGGGTGAACAAACTGATCAAATAAATAAATAAATGAATAATTAAATAAATAGACCGTTCCACTCCAATCACACAGGTCCATAAAGTCGTGGGTTCGAATCTCGGCAACGGCGTCTGGTGAATTAAGGGTAGTAGGGGATTTTTTTTAACGATCTCCCAGGTCAACTTCAAGTGCAGTCCTGCCAGTGCCTTCATTCAGTTCGTGTGTATATACGCACGCGGAAGATCAAATATGCACGTTAAAGATCCCATATTTCGTTGGGTGACGGAAACACGAACATGCCCAGCATGCATCCCTGAAGTCGGAATGCGGCTACCTTCATGGTGTGTTACAAACGGTCGCGTACGCGAAATTTCACCATCGATGAACCACGGAGCCAGACACTATTTTTTCCTGCCATGAGGATGCCAGGAAATAAACAGCATCCCCATCTCTTTTTTTGGGGGGAAATTCTGTGCCAGGAATTCCCTCTTTTCTATCCCTTTCTTTCTTTCTTTCTTTCTGCCTTGTTCCTTTTTCTTCCTGTCACCACCTCCTTCTCCTAGTCTATTTTCTGCCTTGTTGGTCCATTCTCCTACCTTTTGTTTTTGTTTTCTAGAAAGACTTAAAAGATTAACAATAATTCTCTCTCCCGCTGATGTCAGATAATAATAATAATAACAACAACAACAACAACAATAATGATAATAATAATGATAATAATAATAATAATAATAATAATAATAATAATAATGTATGGAATTTATCTAGCGCTGAATCTTGTAAAGCAACAAATCAAAGCGCTCAGATGCCTTTTTTTTTATATCGAGGATAATGGAATAAGCACTCATGTGCTTTTTTACATCCAGTCCCTGTGCGTATGCGGTTTTGTAAATTTTGTCATCTGTTCCCACCAGCACACAATGGCCTACTCTTTCGAAAAGCGGAACAGGATTTAACGTGTGTGCAAGATGTTCTGCATGCGTTCGCACACGGGGCCTCGGTTTATAGTCTCATCCGAAGGACTTTGACATTCAGATGCGCTGGGCTTGACTTGTCAGCGCTTAACGGCAGCGCGACGCATTTTCGCTCGTATAAAACAAACAACAATAATTGCTGTTCAGCGTGTGATAAAGAAGAATTGCGAAGAAGAAATGAAGAAAAAAAGAAGAAGAAAGAAGACGAAGAAGAAGAAGAATTGCGAAGAAGAAGAAGAATTGCGAAGAAGAAGAATTGCGAAGAAAAAGAAGAATTGCGAAGAAAAAGAAAATTTGCGAAAGAAGAAAGAAGAAGAATAGAAAAATTGCGAAGAAGAAGAAGAATTGCGAAGAAGAAAACGAAGAATTGCGGAGAAGAAGAATTGTGAAGAAGAAGAATTACGAGAAGAGAAGAATTGTGAAGGGAAAAAGAATTGAGGAGAAGAAGAAGAATTGCGAAGAAGAATTGCGAAGAAGAAGAATTGTGAAGAAGAATTGCGAAAAATTGCAAAGAAGAAGTGCGAAGAAGAAGATTTGCGAAGAAGAATTGCAAAGAAGAAGAAGAATTGCAAAGAAGAAGAAGAATTGCGAAGAACTGCGAAGAAGAAGAAGAATTGCGAAGAATTGCGAAGAAGAAGCCCACAGTACCTGCAAGTCTAGGGGAGGTAACTGCGTATAAACTGTTTAAAAAGGGACGAGTTACTTCTCTTTATACATGATATTGACCAGACTTCTTTACTGGGCATTTGTGAGCAGCAAGAAGACTGCGAAGTACAGAGATAAACAGATAAATGACTACTACTACTACTACTACTACTACTACTACTACTACTACTACTACTACTATACTATACCACTACTACTACTACTACTACTACTACTACTACTACTTCTAATAATAATAATATATGGAATTTATATAGCGCTGAATCTTGTAAAAAACAAACAAATCGAAGCGCTTGCACTCAATCATTTACAGGCATGCAACTCTCCTTAAACATAATGAGCAACAAATTTCAAATCCATGCGCGCGCACTACGCACGCACACGCACGCACACACACACACACACACACACACACACACACACACACTGAACAATACTTAGAAGGTGAAAGATGCTGTTGAAAATTAGGGACAGATATGTGGGGGGAAAGTCTCAGGTAGGAAATAAGTGTGTTTTGAGGCTGGATTTGAAGAAATCAAGTGAAGGCTTTTGACGAAGTGAAAGAGGGAGGTCATTCCAGGTGGATGGACCAGAAACAGAGAAGGAGCGACGGCCAACAGTGGTTTGTTTGAATCTGGGTGTTCGAAAGCACAAAGTATCTGCGGCTGAACGAAGGGAACGGGATGGAGTGTACAGGTGAAGACAGTTACAGAGATAAGAGGGTGCAGATTTGTGGAGACATTTGAAACAGAGGGTAATGATTTTATACTCCAGTCTTTGTGAGACAGGCAACCAGTGAAGAGATCGCAGAAGAGGAGTGATGTGTTCAGATTTTTTCTTTCTTAGGACCAGTCGAGCTGCAGAGTTTTGTATGCGTTGAAGAGAGTGGATAGATGATGCTGGTAGGCCAGCCAAAAGAGAATTACGTGAAAGAATAAGAGATGTGACAAGCTTGGAAGTTGCATCAGTGGACAGATACTTGCGAATCGCGCTTATGCGCCGTAATTGATAGTAGCAAGACTGGCAGGTCTGGGTGATGAATTTTTTCATAGAGGGTGTGTTGTCAAGAACTACTCCTAAGTACTTCACAGAGTTGGACAAAGGAACTGACGTATTGCCGAATTCTATTGAAGTTTTTGGGATAGAGGAAAGTTTATGTTGGGTCCCTATGAGCATGGCTTCGGTTTTATCGCCATTAAGTTGTAACTTGTTCTGAGTCATCCAGTTTTGAATGTCTTGAAGGCAGTAGGACATATTTGTCAGGAGGGAAGGCAAGTTTTCAACAGTATCGCTGCACTGAAGTTGAGTATCATCGGCATAGAAATGATGATCAATAGGGTGGTTGTTTATTATATGTGAGAGTGGAGCAGTGTAGAGAGTAAAAAGAACAGGGCCCAGGACTGATCCCTGCGGGACTCCACATTCCATTTTGACAGGTTTTGATTGAATTTTGTTTACAATAACTTTCTGGAACCGGTCTTTGAGGTATGAAGTAAACCAGGTGAGGGCTGTGCCATTAATACCAAACGTATTTTGGAGGCGAGAAAGAAGAATTGAGTGATCTATGGTATCAAAGGCTGCAGATAAGTCAAGAAGAGTGAGGAGGGAGATTTTTCCTGCATCAGAAGCAAGTAGAAGTGTATCTAAAGTATGGACTAGGGTGGTTTCGGTGCTGTGGTTGGGGCGATAGGCAGACTGAAAAGTGGGAAGAAGATCATTGGAATGAAGGTGACTGTTGAGCTGTTTGAGAACAACTTTTTCTAGTACTTTAGAGACAAAGGGTAAGTTTGAGACAGGCCTATAATTCTTCAGAATGTTGGATCGAGGTCGTGCTTTTTCAGTAGAGGTGTGACTATTGCTGTTTTAAGAGCTGATGGAAAATTTCCTGACTGAAGAGATGAGTTTACTATTTTAGTGATAATAGGCACAAGTTGTGGAAGGCATTGTGAGAAAACAGGAGCAGGTATGGGATCAAGGTCACATGATTTTATAGTCATTTCCTTCAGAATTGTCATGATTTCTTTTTCACTTGTGGGATGGAAGGAAAAGAGAGTAGTGCCAGTGAACTGGGGGTCAGGAGGCGCAGGCTGGAATTGAGTTTGATCAAGTCTGGGGCGTATGTTTCGAACTTTGTCTGAAAAGAAGGCAGAAAATATGGATGGAAGTTCAGACAGGCAGTGGGTGTTAGGCAGAGGAGTTGTTTTTGCAGATCCAAGGAGATTTGAGGTGAGGGAAAAAAGAGATTTTATGGATGTAGCACAGAGAATTTGGGAAGAGTAGTAGTCTGTCTTTGCTGAATGGATTAAGAGTTTGACTTTGTTTATTTGTTTTCGGAAAAGCTGTTTGTTGATTTCAGTTTTTGACTTCCGCCACTGCCGTTCTAGTTGCCGGCGTTTGCGCTTCGCTATCAAGATGTCTTGGGTATACCATGGCGCACAGGGTCTGTCAGGGAGGAGATGATCAGAAGGAGGTGCATGCTCATCAAGCAGTTGGCGGAGAATAGTGTTATAGTGATCAGAGAGGTCAGTGTGGTCAGAGGTTTGTGAAAAACGTTCGGAAGCTTGGGAAGAGAAGGTATGAATGTCTAAGGCCTTAAGATTACGACGAGTAACATATTTCTTCTTTCTGACAGGTTTTGTGATGTTGAGATGGAAAAGAATGGCGGAATGATCAGAATGCAGTTCGTGGGTGACAGAAACAGATGTGACAAGATTGAATGAAGCATTAGTAATCAGCCAGTCTAAAATATGACCAGATCTGTGCGTTGCTTCGTTTACCAGTTGAGAGAGAGAATGGTTGGACAGAGAAAGAGAAAGACGTTTGACATCTGGAGAAGACTGGTTGTCGAAATGGAAGTTGAAGTCGCCAAGAACTATAAGTTTAGTGGGAGAGAGGCTGTAGTGGTCGAGGAGTGACTGGAATTCTTGGTGAAAAAGAGAAGATGTTAGGTTGTTTTTACGGCTGGGAGGTGGACGGTAAAGGCAGCAGATAGTAATAGAGTGGCCAGGTAGGTTGAGATTGATTTCGCAAACTTCAAAAGATTCATGTGAGAATTGAAGGTTGTGACTGAAAGAAAGAGATGGTTCCAATATGTCTTTGAGAATGATGGCGATCCCACCTCCTCGAGAGAGTCGGGGGAAAGAAATGGTTTTATATCCAGGAGGAGTCAGCTGTTTTATTTTTGGCTCATGGCCATGTGGTTTAAGCCAAGTTTCGGTGAGGAAGGTTAAGTCAATGTTTTTTTCAGAGATGAAATCAGATCTGTAGTCGGCTTTTCCATTTGGACAGACAGACTGCACATTGAACAAACAAACTTGAAGGAGATCTGAAGGAGGTGGAGAGGTTGAAGATGAAAGTGGTGAGTTTGGACAAGCATCAGAGGAAGAGGACGAAGGCGATGGTGGAGATGCGGCTAGCGGAAGAACAGACAAGAGTTTGGATGGTGAATCAGGAGTAGAAGATGGTGAAAGAACTGTGCTGATCAGGGGATTCGGTTTTTGAAACACATCATGATATACATCATAATCATCAGAACAAAAAACATTATCAGAGTTACAAACAACAGAACAATCAAAAGCTGAAGGGGCGGGTGGACGGCAGCATGGGGAAGAAGCGTTGTCAGGGGTGACAGAAGTGACGTCAGAGGTGAGGGGGGAGACACGGGAGAGGGAAGCCCACCACTGGCGATGACGTCGGCCTGCCCGTGTTCCCCGTCTGGTTTTGCGGCGATTAATGCCTAAGTGTGTTAAAAGCTGCTTAATATCAGGAGCAAGCGTGTACTGTTTTTGACTTCTACTACTACTACTACTACTACTACTACTACTACTACTACTACTACTACTACTACTACTACTACTACTACTACTACTACTACTAACTACTACTACTACTACTACTACTTCTACTACTACTACTACTGCTACTGCTCCTGCTCCTACTACTGCTGCTGCTGCTGCTGCTGCTACCACTACTACTACTTCTCCTCCTACTCCTACTACTACTACTACTACTACTACTACTACTTACTACTACTACT
>CM054165.1:41048238-41053238 GCA_028751875.1 Rapana venosa
ACACACACAAACACCACACACACACACACACACACACACACACAGACACACACATTAACTTCTTTACGGATCTGTCGTCTGAATTGCGTTCGTCAGGTAGCCAAAAAACAAAAACAAAATAACACAAAAAAACGCAAACAAAAAACCCAACCCTTTATACGACTGGCAGCAGTAAACATCACACACACACACACACACACACACACACGCGCACACACACACACAACACACAGTACACACACACACACACACACACACACGCGCACACACACACACAACACACACCACACACACAACACACACACACACACACACACACACACACGCACACACACACACAACACACACGCACACACACACGCTCACACACACACACACACACACACACACACACACACAACCACATCACTTGTTGTGTGACTTTTCCTTTCAAAGCGTCATTTCCGCTCACGTTCTTATAATTTACATATATATAAATAGAGCTAGGCTGGCGTTATTGAATGACAGAGAGAAAGAAAAGAAAAGAAAAATAAGCAAATAAATAAAAAGGTAAAAAGCTTGTTCCGAGATCAGTTCTGTTTGTCAGTTACACGGTCGGCTGATCCATCAGTGTCAACTGATCAAATGACATTCCACTGATCAAATGACAAGCCAGTTGATTAGTCAATCCACTGATCAGTCAATTGATCAGTCAATTGATCAGTCAGTCAGTTGATCAGTCAGTCAGTCAATTGATCAGTCAGTCGATTGATCAAAATTTGACGACAGTCAACTGATCAAATGATGGTCAATTGATCAGTCAATTGATCCGTAAGTCAATCAATTGATCAATGAGTCAATTTATTTTTTTTTAAATTAAAAGACAGTTAATTGAGTAAATGACAGTCAATTGATCAGTCAGTTGATCAGTAAGACAGTCAATTGATCAATCAGTCAATTTATTAAAAATTAAATGACAGTAAATTGATTAAATGACGGTCAATTGATCAGTAAGTCAGTCAATTGATCAATCATTAAATTTTTTTAAAATTAGATGACAGTCAACTGATTAAATGACAGTCAATTGATCAGTAAGTCAGTCGAATGATCAATCAGTCAATTCATTATAAATTGAATGACAGTCAATTGATTAAATGACAGTCAATTTATCAGTCATTAACATTTAATGACAGTCAATTGATTAAATGACAAGTCAATTGATCTGTCAATCAAATTATCAAAATTTAACGAGTCAACTGTTCAAACGACAGTCAATTGATATGCCAGTCAGTCAGCTACTTGATCTGTCACTAAACGATCAAAAGTCAAGTCAATTGATCCATGAGCCAGTCAGTCAATCGATCAGTCAGTCAATCGATCAGTCATCTGATCAGTCATTCAGCCAATCAATCAATTGTCAGCCAATCAATCAGTCAATCGATCAGTCATCTGATCAGTGAGTCAGCCAATCAATCAATTGTCAGTTAATCGATCAGTCAATCAATCGATCAGTCAGTCAGTTGATCAGTCAGTCTCTGTTTAAACTGACTCGGAGTTGATACATCTTCGATTACCCCCCACCCCTATCCCCATCCTCACCCCTTGCCCCACCACCACCACCACCCTGTACCCCCACCCTCATCCCCTTCCATCCCTGGTCTCCTGGTTATTTTCTAAGATGATAATTAATTATCATAATGAATTGGTGTTGGCAGTCGACTGAATGATAGTGAAGGAAACCGACCGGGGAAAGAGTTTGGGAGGGGGGGGGGGGGGAGTTCTGAATCTGACCAAAAGTTTGGGTTTCATTAACAAAGGTAAAGGAGTCCCATAACCTGTAAGGTCGTAGGGGAGCGAGGCATCAGAGACCTCACTTCTCTAGGGCCAGCATATTGAGGGCGGCGCCCATCTCCTCTCCCTCGCTGCTTTACCTTCCCTGACCCTAAAGAGGACAGGTACCCATTTACAGCTGGGTGAACTGGAGGAACTGTACTGAAGCCAAGGCGCGCAAACGGTCACCCATCCAAGTGGTAACCACGCTCGACGCTGCTTAAACCTTAGCTGGGGGGAAAGCGAGTGCTCTGACCACTGAGCTATCCCGACTCCCTGGTTTTTTTTATTACGTATCGTTAAAACTCCAGAAGCCTAACTTTACATGGAGTGTGATGACGATGCAGCAACAACAATAAAAATAATAATAACAAATTTAATATGCTCGAAGTGGGTCAGTGTACGATGGTTCTCAAGTTGTAAAGGGTTAAACAAGAACTCGCTTTGCATTGCCTAGGGACGGGATAGCTCAGTGGTCGGAGCACTCGCTTTCCCCCAGCCAAGTTAAGCAGCGTCGAGCGTGGTTACCGGTTGGATGGGTGACCGTTTACCGCGCCTTGGCTTCAGTACAGTTCCCCCAGTTCACCCAGCTGTAAATGGGTACCTGCCCTCTTTAGGGTCAGGGAAGGTAAAGCAGCGAGGGAGAGGAGATGGGCGCCGCTGCCCTCAATATGCTGGCCCCCTAGAGAAGTGAGGTCTCTGACGCCTCGCTCCCCTACGACCTTATAGGTTATGGGACACCTTTACCTTTTTTTTTCTTTTTTTTAAATGTCATCCCTTAGCATTATATAATACAGAATGTCACTCCCAGGTAGAAAATGTCATCCGCAGGTTTGACTTTGAAAGAATCTGACATGACTCAGTACAAAACGCCGCCAATATATATACAACATGTCCCCGCCCCCCTCCTCTGTCCCCCCCCCCGCCCCCCCCCCCCCCCCCCCCTATCCCCGGGAGCAAAATGTCACTACAAAGACTTGGATCAAGAAGGTCGTTAACTGGTATTCTGTCGTTATGTTTGAATTTGGTTGTTTTTTTTTTGGGGGGGGGAGTGGATCGGTGGTCTAGAGGTAACGCGCCTGTCTAGAAAGCGAAAAAGTCCGGGTCGGAAGTGTGCGGTGGTTCGATCCCCGTTTGGACCCTTAATTCCCCCCCCCCCCCCCCCCCCCCCCCATCCATTAGACCATGAGTGGTGGTCTGGGCGCTAGTCTTTCGGATGAGACGATAAACCGAGGTCCCGTGTGTTAGACATGATTATTCAGCGCACGTAAAAGAACCCACGGCAACAAGAGAGTTAGTTGTCCCTGGGCAAAATTCTGTAGAAAAAAAGCCACTCTGGTAGCGAAACAAAATACAGTTGCAGACGGGAAAAAGAAAAAAAAATGGGTGGCGCTGCTCTTGTGGCGACGCGCTCTTTCCCCAGGGGAGTGCAGCCCCGAATTTCACGCAGATAAATCTGCCGTGACTTAAAAACATAAACCAAATCAATCAATCAATCAGTGTGCAGGGGGGAGAGAAGGCGAGGCAGGCAGAGGAAGAAATGGGCAGACAACAACATCACTGAATGGACCGGGAAGAGCTTCTCCACAACCCAGGCACTTGCCCACAACCGCCGACGCCGTTTGTTAGTCTCATCCGAAGGACTTTTGACATTCAGTTCGATTTTTTCCCCCAGTCAAACTGGGAAGAAAGGTCGCGAGGCTGGGAATGGAACCCAGAACCTCACTGGTTTATAGTACTTGTGAGGCAGGCGAGCGAACGTCTTAACCATCCAGCCACCCTCATTCTTTTTTTTTGTTTTTGTTTTGTTTTAAAAATAACAAAAAATAACGAGACTGCGAAGTTCGACGCGATGCCCATTACCCAAGCTGATCGATACCGTTCGCAGGCTTGGTTGTGTTAGCCATCTGTGTCTTTTTGTCCCCAAATGGCCATTAGACCGAATAAAACTGCAAAACCGGACAACTCGCGCCCATCCCAGTCTGCCTAAATATTATCCTGACGTAATCCGCAGCGAGACAGAGAAATTACGTCATAAACTGCGTAAGAACTGAAGAAGAAGAAGAAGAAGAAGAAGATGGGGAGGGGGAGAAGAAGAGATAGATAAAAAGTAAAAAAGGTTGTTGGCTGGGAGTAAAAAAAAAAAAGCGAGAGAGAGAGAGAGAGGAGAGAGAGAGAGAGAGAGAGAGAGAGAGAGAGAGAGAGAGAGAGAGAGAGAGAGAGAGAAATAAAAATGGAGAGGAAACTGCTGAAGCAGACGACAGTGAAAAAGAAAATAATGATCACTCAGATTGTCCGCGCAAATGAGCTGACGCTGTAGAGATTTTTTTTTTGGGAGATTGCTCTTTTAGAGTGGGCAGTCTCTCTGTCTCTCTGCCTCTGTCTCTCTCACACACACATACACACGCTCAGAGAGAGAGAGAGAGAGAGAGAGAGAGAGAGAGAGAGAGAGAGAGAGAGAGAGAGAGAGAGAGAGAGAGAAGCAGACAAAGAGACAGACAGATAGGCAGACAGATAGGTATGTAGGTAGGTAGATAGATGTGATAGATAGATAGATAGATAGATAGATAGATAGATGCACAGACACATAGACACACAGACAAACGGACATACATACAGACAGACAGATAGAGAGAGAGAGAGAGAGAGAGAGAGAGAGAGAGAGAGAGACAGACAGACAGACAGACAGACAGGACAGACAGACAGACAGATAGACACGAAGACAGACAAATGGATAGACAAACAGAGGCACATACGTACATCCATCCATACATGCATACATACATACATAAATAGGTAGATAGTCTGTGTTGTGTGTGTGTGTGTGTGTGTGTGTGTGTGTGTGTGTTGTGGTGTGAGAGAGAGAGAGAGAGAGAGAGAGAGAGAGAGAGAGAGAGAGAGAGAGAGAGAGATTGAGAGAGAGAGAGAGCGAGAGAGAAGAAGAGGAGAGGACAGACAGACAGACAGACAGACAGACAGTGACAGACAAATCTAGAGCACACAAACTAAGACAAATCGCGCATCTACAAATTTAACACAATCAAGACGAAAAAGAACCCACCTTCATTCCATTTTCACCCACCAAAAAAATGAATATACCAACCAACCAACCAACCACCCAACCACACAAAATATTGAGATTGAAAAATATTTTTGAAAAAACACTTACCAACAGGTGATTGATTACGTGT
>CM054165.1:41065738-41073238 GCA_028751875.1 Rapana venosa
CAGTAGTAGTAATATAGCTGCCATTCAAACCAGGTCACAACGCGAAAAGCTTCGCTGGAAGGAAGAGGAAGGCTGTCATTTTGACTAGCAGCAATACACTAAGCTGAGAGTGTGTCACACAGGCACACACACACACACACACACACACACACACACACACACTGCACATACACTGCGCGCGCTCGCGCACACACACACTGCACATACACACACACACACTGCACATACACACACACACACTGCACATACACACACACTGCACATACACACACACACACACACTGCATATACACACACACACTGCACATACACACACACACTGCACATACACACACACACACACTGCACATACACACACACACACACTGCACATACACACACACACTGCACATACACACACACACACACTGCACATACACACACACATACTGCACATACACACACACACTGCACATACACACACTGCACATACACACACACACTGCACATACACACACAACACACACACACACTGCTAAGCAAGCGTGGGCGTGCACATACACGCACATGCACCGCATACACACACAGTGCACAGCACATACACTGCACGCGAGCCCACGCGCGCGTCACACACACACACACACACACACACACTGCACACACACACACAAACACATACAGACAGTGCACACAAATACACACACACACTGCACAGTACACACACACACACACACACACACACACACACACATACACTACACTACACTACACTGCACAGTACACACACACACACTACACTACACTACACAGCACAGTACACAAACACACACACACACACACACTACACAAAGCACATTCTCCCACTAAACCCCCCATCCCCCACACACACTACACACAACACCCCACCCCCCTCACTACACCCCCCCAGCACCCCTACCACCACACAACCCCTCCCCCACCCCCAACACGCCCCTCCCCCCCTCCCCCCTACACACACACATACACAGAGCGGCAACATATCACACAGAGGGAGGCAAGGCGTCTTGTGGACAGAGAGGAGGAGAGAGACAGCAGAGGTACCGAAGACAAAACCCGGGATGCTTATGGCATGTCCATGCTGCCAAGTGTCTTCTGAGAGTAGAAAGTGTTCTTTATTTTTTATTATTTATTTATTTTTCAAACTTTTCTTTACTTCATTATTTTTTTAATATTGCACAGTTATAAAGATACAAAACATATCAACACTTTTTGGAGAGAGAGGAAAGAGAGAACATATAAACAATTTTGGAAAGAGAGAGAGAGAAAGAGAGAACATATAAACGATTTTTGGGGAGAGAGAGAAAAGAGAGAGAGAGAGAGAGAGAGAGAGAGAGAGAGAGAGAGAGAGAGAGAGAGAGAGAGAGAGAGAGAGAGAGAGAGAAAACATATAAACAATTTTTGGAGAGAGAGAGCGAGAGAGAGAGAAAACATATAAACAATTTTTGGAGAGAGAGAGAGAGAGAGAGAGAGAGAGAGAGAGAGAGACAGACAGACAGACAGACAGACAGACAGAGACAGAGAGGCAGAGAGAGAGACAGAGACAGACAGAAAGAGCGAAAACATATAAACAATTTTTGGAGAGAGAGAGAGAGAGAAAACATATAAACATTTTTTGGAGAGAGAGAGAGAGACAATGACAATGACAATGACAAATTCTTTTATTTCGAGGATAATGAATAAGCACACATGTGCTTTTTTACATCCAGTCCCCGCCCGTTAGGGATACATCTTAATAATAATAACCCAATACTTATACAGTCTCGCAATAAAAACAAGGGGAAATAACCCTTTTCAAAACAGCTCCCCCCCAACAACCCTCCCCCCCCCCCCCCAAAGCAAGCAATTAAAAGAAAATCCTAGGAATACCCCACCCCTACCCCCACCCCCAAAAAAACCCCTAACCAAAACAAACAAACAAACAAAAGAGAAGGAAAAACCAAACTAACAAAAGGTGATAAAAAAGAGAAAAACAGACAAACAACAACAACAACAAGAACAAGAGCAACAACAAAGCCAAGAAAAATAACACAACCAAACTTAATAAGTCATAAAGATAAACATCTACACATTGTCAAATGGTACACATACTTGTTACACATAATTATAAGATATTGAAATAGGGCACTCATTAAAACTTAAGTACAGAGGCAAGTCCAATAAAGTATTGAAAATATAAAAATATGAATCCTTCATCAGGATATACTATGACTATAAGCAGGACGATAAAAGGTGAGAGAGAGAGAGAGACAGAGACAGAGAGTGTGTGTGTGTGTATTTCAGAGATAATATCCAATATATAAATCCCAAAACAGTATGCGATCCCATCAACACTCATTTTAGATTATACTCGTTTCAAATTATATGTCATGGTAATGAAATAAATTTAATACCCATACATCCACACAATAAAAACAAGAAACAAACCAAGAAGAAATTAAAAACTATACAGTCGTTTAGGGAGAGAATATGGGTGGGTGAGTGAGTGAGTATGTGTGTGTGTGTGTGTGTGTGTGTGTGTGTGTGTGTGTGTGTGTGTGTGTGTGTGTTTGAGTGTGTGTGTGGGGGTGGGGGGGTGGGGGGGGGGGTGTTTCAGGGATAATACTAAATATGTAATACTCACATAGCACACGATCAACACAAACACTTTTTAATTATGTTCATGCAAATTGAATGTCATGGTAATAAAATAAGTGCAATACCCATACACTCTCATAATAAAGAGGGGGAAAGCCAATAAAGTCATAAAAAGAACATCTACACATTGTAAGTAATAGAAACAAATTCTTTTTTTCCAGGATAATGAATAAGTATTCATGTTCTTTTTTACATCCAGTCCCCGCCCATGGGGTCACATTTAAAAATGCACTCAGTACTCATACTTTCAAGCAGAAGAAGCAAAGGGAAAAAAACTTTTTTAAAGAAAAAGAGAGAAGAAGAAAACAAACAAACAAACAAACAAACAAACAAACAACCCCAGACGAGCAAAAGACAAAACATACCCCAGAACCACCCCCCCAAAAAACAAAACAAAAAAAAAACAAACAAAAAAAACAAAACAAAACATAGAGAGAGAGAGAGAGAGAGAGAGAGAGAGAGAGAGAGAGAGAGAGAGAGAGAGAGAGAGAGAGAGAGAGAGAGAGACTGTCCTGTCAGGTAAACAGACGGACCAACAGAGACAGAGAGAAAGAGACAGACAGCCTGACAGGCAGACAGACTGACTGACCGAGAGGTCCCAAATAGGCACTGAGCTCAATACAGGATGACATGTATGGGTTGCTATACATTCTGTGCACTAAAACAGAATTAGGTTTGTCTGTGTTTTTACACATTTCGTACCAGTGTCAATTTTTTCAACAGAAGGCCTCCACTGGAAGGACCGTAGACAACATTGATATTCACAAATTCTGACTGTTTTGACTACTGTTATCAAGCAGAGTTTGAAAATTATGGAATCCATCTAATAATAAACTTGTTACGTGTAAAATTTTTACGAGAAATATATTCCTCAGTAAGATATCTGTATCTTAATCTGTTGATGAATACATGAAGTGGGAACAGATGGCAGAATTTACAAAACCCCAAACACACGGGGACTGGGATGTAAAAAAGCACATAAGTTCTTATTCCATTATCCTCGATATAAAAGTATAAAATAAAATAAAATAAATAAATAACATAAAGTACAGGTCTATTACTATCCAATTCACAATGATAGATGTATTGTTTGGCCGGTAGTAGAATGAACTCAAAAATATCACCAATACTTATATTTCTGTCACATCCGAGTATAGCCAGATACTCTGTTATATTCAGATTGAACACATTCTGATATTTTTCATTCATTACTTCAGTAAGTGCCTGCCAAAAACTCTGAACTGTGCACTGCCAAAACATGTGTCTAACACTGTCTACTGCTGTATGGCAAAGAGTGCAGAAGTCACTGTCAGTCACACCCATCTCCTTCAATACAACATTGGTCCCAAGATTCAGCGATCATTATTATTATTATTAGTCCAAGACACCTGTGAATTATCCTAAGTTGGAGCCATTTCATTTTAACGTCAGACATTTTACGAACATACAAAACCCAGTTTTTCCAGTCATTTTCAACATTTAGTTTTTCATCCCACTTGGTACAACATTTTGGGTGACTATTATTGCTAATAAACTCCTCATAAAAGGGTTTGGACCCTTTCAGTACACTGTTCGGCTTCCTCAGACAGGCAGACATGTCTGAGCAAATATTGTCTTGTATTGCAACCTTTGTTTTTCTGATATATTCTGATATTAGGTTGAATGCATGCGCTTTGATTTGTCTTTGCAAGATATAGCGCTTTATAAGTTTCATTTACTATTATTATTATTATGATCTATAACCAGTGAAAGTAATAAAATCAATGTTCACATCACATCTAAGTCTTAACTGTTCATTATGACATAAGATTGCCATTTTCAAGTAAAAAGTTTCCTATGCAATGAATGCCTTTATCAATCCATATTTTAGTAGCAATACACTTTGTTTCCTGTCTGTATTCTTTTATTGAAAAACCCCAAACTGGTTCTGCTAATAAACAGTTCGCAAGAATCACAAGAGTTAACATTGTAAAAGAATTCTTTGTAAGCACAGACTACGTCCGTCCAAAGTGCATTAGATGTACCAAAATTTCAAAACGATCTCTGGTCCATATTTTGAAATATTGTTGATCAGTGGAAAGTATCATTTTTATTCTACACTTCCAGGTTCTGTTTAATGTTTACCTACCTGAAACGTGGACCAAAAAAAACAGCTGTGAAAAAATGATAGGCGCCGAAAAAGAGAGAGAGAGGGAGAGAGATAGAGAGAGGGAGAGGGAGAAGGAGAGAGAGAGAGAGAGGAAGAGAGAGAAAGAGAGGGAGAGAGAGAGAGAGAGAGAGATAGATAGATAGAGAGAGAATCTTTATTTTTCAAGGATAAAAAAATAAGCATACACATACTTTTTTTTCATCCGGCCCTTGCCCTATTTAAGGACTATCAACAAAACAAGGGGAAAAAACCCTACTACAACAACGACGACATGATTTTGAAAAGAAGATAAGCGTATATTTAACAATACTTAATCTCTAACTGACCTGAACATTAATGTCAAGAGATATTATATAGATTATACTTTTTTTGGAGAAAAGAGATGTGAGTTCAATAAACACATAATTCTCAAATGAATTGAACATTAACATGAAACCTGACACACTGATTATAATTAAGTAAGACGGCTAAAAGTAAAATAGATGGGAGACAGCAAGAAGCGAGAGAGAGAGAGAGAGAGAGAGAGAGAGAGAGAGAAAAGAGAGAGAGAGAGAGAGAGAGAGAGAGAGAGAGAGAGAAAGGGGGGGGAGACAGCAAGAAGCGAGAGAGAGAGAAAAGAGTGAGAGAGAGAGAGAGAAGAGAAGAGAGAGAGAGAGAGAGAGAGAGAGAGCGTATTTTCAGTTGACATCAACATCAAAATAAACCAGATCTCAAATTCTGACAGAGCACCCTAAGAGAGAGAGAGAGAGAGAGAGAGAGAGAGAGAGAGAGAGAGAGAGAGAGAGAGAGAGAGAGAGAGAGAGAGAGGGGAGAGAGAGAGAGACAACAGACAGACAGACAGACAGACAGACAGACAGACAGAGACAGAGAGAGAGAGAGAGAAAGAAAGAAGGAGAGAGACAGAGAGAGAGACAGAGAAGGGAACAGGATCTAGGAGTGTTTCATGTTAGATATGAATGTGATCGGAAAATATAGTAGAGTGGTGATAGTGTGTGTGTGTGTGTGTGTGTGTTGTGTGAGAGAGAGAGAGAGAAGAGAGAGAGAGAAAAGAGAGAGAGATAGTGAGAGTGTGAGTGTGAGTGTGTGTGGAGTGTGTGGGGTGTGTGTGGATGTGTGTGTGTGTGTGTGTGTGGTGCGTGCGTCTGTGTGTATATGTGGCGTGCGCGCGTGAGTGCGCCCCGTGAGGTGCATGTGTGTGTTGTGTGTGTGTGTGTGTGTGTGTGTGCAGTGTGTGTGTGTTATGCGTGTGTGTTCTTTGCGTGCGTGCGTGTGTGGGGGAGAGGGGGGGGGGGGGGTGTGGGAAAGATAAGAGCTGATAAACTTATTTTTGATGAGAACAGCAGGAGTGTTTCTTGTAAAGTTTTGTGTAAACAAAACAAAATTCCCAAACAAACAAACCCCCAAGATTTGATAAGAAAGCACACACACACACACACACATGCACGCACGCGAACACACATACACACACAATCAGGCACACTCACTCACACAAGCACACACAAAAGCATGCACGCACGAACACACATATACAAACTACACACACATGACAAAATTTACAAAACCGCATACTACGGGAATGGATGTAAAAAAAAAAAAAAAAGAACACGAGTGCTTATTCCATTATCAACGATATAAAAGAATACAATAAATGAATACAAATAAATAAATAAATACATACACAATCACACTTCACTACATTACACCGCACACACATTACACTGCACTACACTACACTACACGAAACCCCACTCCACTCCACACACACACACACCACACTCCACTCCACACACACACACCACACTCCACTCCACACTCCACTCCACACACACACACACACACACACACCACTCCACACACACACAACACACACAACACACACACACACACACACACACCCACACTCCACTCCACACACACACACACACACACACACACACCACTCCACTCCACACACACACACACACACCACACTCCACTCCACACAACACTCACACAAACCCCAGTCCAAATCCACACACACACACACCACACTCCACTCCACACACACACACACCACTCCACTCCACACACACACCACTCCACTCCACACACACACACACACACCACTCCACTCCACACACACACACACCACAGTCCACTCCACACACACACACCACTCCACTCCACACACACACACACACACACCACACTCCACTCCACACACACTCACACCACACTCCACTCCACACACACTCACACACACACACACAACAAGTCCACTCCACACACACACACACCACACACTCCACTCCCACACACACACTCACACACACAAACCACACTCCACTCCACACCACAGTCCACTCCACACACACAAACACACACACACCACACTCCACTCCACACACACACACACACACACACCACTCACTCCACTCCACTACACTACACATACACACAAACAACACCACATACGCACACACCACCCACACCACACCACGCCACATTCCACTTCACTCCACACACACCTCCTCCCCCCACTCCACACCACACACCACACCACGCCACACACACACTCCACACCTATCCCCCCCCCCACCCCGAACACACCACCACGCGCACTCCACTCCACTCCACCCACCCACACACACACACACACACACACACACACAGACAGCCAGACAGCTAAACAGACCTACAGACAGAGGCAAACACACACA
>CM054165.1:41083238-41093238 GCA_028751875.1 Rapana venosa
AGAGAATTTGTGTGTGTTTGTGGGTCTGTGTTTGGTTTTTGATCACAAAACGTGAAGACAGCCTTTTTTTCTGGGAGCAGTTTGTTTGTTGTTTGTTGGGTTTTTTTTTGCTTTTTGTTTGTTTGTTTTTCTTTTTGTTTGTTTGTTTGCTTTTTTTTTTTTTGGGGGGGGGGGGGGGGGGGGGGAGGGGGGGGCGCAGGCGTTCCTCGGCTAGAGCTCCGAGGTTCACCAAAAGGTCAGGCTTTGTGTATGCGACCGGTTTTTGCCCACCATGAAGGTAGCCGCATTCCGACTTCGGGGATGTCTGCTGGGTTATGTTCGCGTTTCCTTAAAAACATCCTGCCACCTTCCTTCCTATATCATACACATGCAGAAGATGAAAATATGCATGTGTATGATATAGGAAGGAAGGTGGCAGGATGGTTAATGATAATGATAATGTATGGAATTTATATAGCTCTGAATCTTGTAAAGCAACAAATCAAAGCGCTCAGATGACTTTTTTTTTTTGCGTGTGTATGCGGTTTTTAAAATTTTGTCATCTGTTCCCACCGGCACACAATGGCCTACTCTTTCGAACAGCGGAACAGGATTTAACGTGTGCGCAAGATGTTCTCCATGCGTTCGCACACAGGGCCTCGGTTTATAGTCTCATCCGAAGGACTTTTAAGACGTTTGCCTGCCAACAAGTTAACCGTGAGGTTCTGGGTTCCGATTCCCAGCCTCGCCCTTTTATTTCCCAGTTTGACAAAAAAATCGAACTGAATGTCAAAGTCCTTCGGATGAGACTATAAACCGACGCCCCGTGTGCAAACGCATGCAGAACATCTTGCGCACACGTTAAATCCTGTTCCGTTTTTTCGAAAGAGTAGGTCATTGTGTGCCGGTGGGGAAGAGATGACAGAATTTACAAAACCGCACACACACGGGGACTAGATGTAAAAGAAAAAAAGCACATGAGTGCTTATTCCAATATCCTCGATAAAATAAAAAATAAAAACGTCATCTGAGCGCTTTGATTTGTTCTTTACTTCCCCAAAAAACAACAACAAACAAAAACAACCAAAAAATTTTTTTTTCTTTTTTTTACCAAAACTAAAAAAATTTTTTCCCCAAAAAAATTTTTTTTTTTTTTTTTTTTTTTTTTTTTTTTTTTTTTTTTTTTTTTTTTTTTTCCCCCCCCCCCCCCACCCCCAACCCGGGCCCAAAAAAACTTTTACACCTTTTCCCACCATAAACCCATTCCCCAAACCCTCTTTATTTCCCCAAAAACACCCCACCCCCCCAACACACCCCAAAAAAAAACATTTAAAAAAGGGGGGGAAATTTTAAAAAATTAAAAAATTTTTTCCGCGAAACAAAAATCAAACCTCAAAGATTTTTTTTTTGCAAAACTTTTTTTTGTATTTTCCCCCCACAATCCCCCTTTTCAACAGCAAAAATTTTTAACTTCCAAAAAACCCAAAAACCGCACACACCTGAACCAAAACCAAAATTTTTAAACTTTCCCCAAAAAAAAAATTTTTTTCCCCCCCCCCCCCCCCACCCAAAAAAAAATCAACTAATTCCCCCCTCAAACTAAAACCCACCCCCCCCAACAAAAAAACCCCCCCCCCCCAAATCCCCTTTTTCCAAAAGACCCACCCCCCCCAAAAAAAACAAAAAAAACCACACCACAACCCAAAAAAAAAAACCCCACAATCATTAAATAACCCAAAAAAAAAAAAAAAACCCTCCCCCCTTTTTTCTTTCAAAACCCAAAAAATTTTCCTAACCAAAATAAAAAAAAAAAATTAAAATTTCATTAAATTTACTAAATTTTATTCAAAAAACCAAATTACATTTTCAACACCCAAAACATCATCACCAAAAAAATTTTTTAATATTAACCCACATCACACACATTAACACTCAATTTTAAAAATAATTTAACACAAGAAAACTCAAACCCTCCCCTCAAATTCCCCTAAAAGAAAAAAAAAAAACCCCCCAAACCCCATTCCAAAATTCAACCCCACCCCCAAACCCCAAAAATTTTAAAAAAAGGGTCAAACCACCCCGCAACCCAAACACAAAAACAAAAAGGGGGCCCCAAAAAAAAACACCAAAAATCACAACAAAAAACCCAACAAAAAACAAACCCCCACACCCCCAACCCCCCAAAAAAACCCCCCCCCCCCCAACAAAACCACAAACAAACAAAAAACCACTCCAACAAACATACACCCCCCCCAAAACCCCCAACCCCACCAAACCCACAAACCCCCCCCCCCCCCCCCCAAAAAACCCCCCCAACCCCCCCCCCCACCCCACCCCCCCCCCCCCCCCCCACCACACCCCAAAACCCCCCCCAACCCCAAACAAAACCCAACCCACCACTAAAAAATCCAAACCCAACCCAAACCCCCCCCCCCCCCCCCCCCCCACCCCAAAACCCCCCCCACCACCCCCCCCCCCCCACCCCCCCCAACAAAACTCCCCCCCCCTCCCCCAAAAAAACCCCCAAAACCAACCTCCCCCCACCCTCCTCCCAAAACCCCCCCACCCACAACCTCCCCACCCCAAAACCACCCCCCCCCCCCCTCCCCCCACACTTTCCCCCACCCCCACACCCCCCCCCCCCACCCAAAAACACCCCACCCCCCAAACCCATCACCCACCCCCCCCCCAAAAATCCCCAACCCCCCCCCACCACACCACCACCCCACCACCACAACCCAACTCTCCCCCAACCCCCCCCCCCCACCCACCACACCCCCCCACCCCCCAAAAACCACCCCCCCCCCACCCAACCCCCCCCCCCCCCAAAACCCCACCCCCCCACACCACCCCACCCCCCCCCCACACCCACACCACCCCCTTCCCCCCCCCCCCCCCCCCCAAAAACCTCCCCCCCCACCACCCCCACCCCCCCCCCCCCATCTCCTCCCCTTCCCTTTTTTCCCTCTCCCCCCCCACCCAAATCCCCCAAAACCCACCCCCCCCCCCCCCCATCACACCCCCCCCCCCAAACCCCCCCCAAACCCCCAAAACCCCCCAAAACCCACCCCCCTTTTTCCCCCCCCCCCAACCACCCCCCCACCCCAAACCCCAAAACCCCCACCCCCCCCCCAAACCCCCCCCCCCTTTAAACCCCCAACTAAAAACCCCCCCCCCAACAAAAGGGGGCCCCTACACCCCCCCAAAAAAACCCCACAAAACCACAACCACCCCCCCCAAACCCAAAACCCCACCACAATTTTACCCACAAACACAACCCCCCCAAAAAAACCCCAAAAAAACCCCAAAAACACCACCACCCAAAAACCCCCCCCACAACCCCAAACCCAAAACCCCACAAAAACCCCCCATCACACCCCCCCATACCCACCACCCCCCCCAAAAACCCCATACAAACCTCCACTACAAAACCAACACAATTCCCAACACTCCATCCCAAAACCAAAAACTAACCCCCAAAAACCCAAAAAACCCCCCACCAAAAACAACCCAAACCCCTTCCCCCCCCAACCCCCCCCCAACCCACCCCAAAAACCCCCCCAAAAACCATAATAAAAAATACAAAAAACAAAAACCACCCACCCACCCACAAAAAAACCCCCACCCCCCTCCCCCCCCACAACCAAAACCCAAAAAAAAAACCCCCAAACCCACCACCCCCCTTTAAACCCCCACCCCACCTCCCCCACCACACCCCCACACACACACACCCCAAAAAAAAACCCACCCCCCCCCCCAAAAAAAAAAACCCCCACCCCACACTCTTTTCCCCCCTTTTTTACCCCCCCAAAACACACCCCCCAAACCCCCAAAAACACCACACAACCACCCCCCCCCCCCACAACCCCCCCCCCACCCCTCCCCCAAAAAAACCCACCCCAAACACCAAAACACACCACCCCCCCCCCAAAAAAAACCCCCCACCACACCACAACAAAAAACCCCACACACCACCAAAAAAATACCACACCCCACACACACCCCCCCCAAAACCCACACACCCACACACACCCCCACCCCAACACACACCCCCCAAAACCCCCCCAAAAAACACACAAAAACCCCCCCCCCACCCCCAACCCCCCCCCCCCCAACCACACCCACCACCCCCCACACACACACCCACAACACAAAAACTCCCCCCCCCCCCCACACACACCCCCCCCCACCACACACAAAAAACCCACCCCCCCCCCTCTCCCTCTCTCTCCTCTTTCTCTCTCTTTTTCCCTCTCCTCACCCACCACCCACCACACACACACACACACACACCACCCACCCCCCCAAAACAACACAAACACCACCCCACACACACAAAAAACCAACCCCCAACACACACACACAAAAAACCAAAAAACCCACACACAACCCCCAAAACACCCCCCCCAAAACAAAAAAAAAAAAAAAGGCTGCGCACTGCCCACGAATCGACGTCGAGTTTTTGGGGGGGAGAAATTGTGTTTTTTAAAGGGGAAAAAGAAATTTGGGTGGGTTGGTGGTTGGGGGTGTGTGCGGTGTCGTGCGTGCGCATGTGTGGTTTGCGTGCGGCTGCGTGCGTTGTGTGTGTGTGCGTGTGTGTTGTGATTTCTTTTCCTTTTTTTTTTTTGGTTTTTTTCAAACTGGCTAGATAGCTTTTAAATCAGGGATCACGCTGCAAGCGTTTTTGTCTTCGAAAAGCAATGAAGATGTTGTGTGTACTCTGTCAGCAGTCTTTAAACTCTTTCTTCACCCACGCAAGGTCTATAGGAGCGTTTGTGGGAGTTTGTGGACAAAACCAAAAAATAATCCAACAACAACCCAACTCCGATTCATTTAAGAGGCTGTGTGTGTGTGTGTGTGTGTGTGGTGTGTGTGTGTGTGTGTGTGTTGTGTGTGTGTGTGTGTGGTGCGTTTGATTTCTTTTTTTAAAAATTTGTTATATTCTTTTATATCGAGGATAATGGAAAAAGCACTTATGTGTCTTTTTTTACATCCAGTCTCCGTGTGTATGCGGTTTTTGTAAATTGTCATCTGTTCCACCGTCAGATTGCGAACGCAATGTTCTGACCACTAGGCTATCCCGTGTGTGTGCGTGCGTGTGTGTGTGTGTGACATTCACTTATATATATATATATAAAATATATATATAATATATATATATAATATATATATATATATAATATAATATATATATATATATATATATATATATATATATACTCTGAAGAGTGCTCAACCAGGAGCCGAAACTGAGTCAGGTCAGGCCAAAGGCATGGTCCTTACTCAATGATTTCCCCAAATGCTGCCTTCAAAGTTTTATAATTATTGTAGTGAGGTTGTTGTTTTTTCGAATCGTGGACAAAAATCAATTTTATGATGGGAATGAAGTTGTAAGTGGTTCCCTGCACTCATTTTTCCTCACTATATTTTGTCAATTATATATATATATATAAAGAAAAAGTACCGAGAAAGGTCTTGTAGCAAAAATGAAATTTTAGGAGACTGCGTCCTATAAGTTAAAAAATAATGTACGAAGATCTTTTTTTTTAGGGGGGGAGGGGGGAGGGGAAGGCAAACATAAAATTTCTAGAGTTTTCCTTTAGGTAATAAAATTTAGAAAGTACTATGAAAATTCCTGAGGTGAAATGGAGGAAATGATGATGATGATAATAATAATAATAATAATAATAATAATAAATGGAATGTATATAGCGCTATATCTTGCAATTACCAAACAGAGTGCTTAAAATGTCTGAGGCTTTCAATCATACGAATTAAATAAAATAAATGCTTAGTTTAAGTTTGAGGTAAGGTCATAGTTATTTGCACATTAGCCGCACAGTCGTTACACACCCTTTTACTTTATGTTGAAACCTAAGCAAGGCTGATGCTTAAGCATCTGGTCATGTCTATATTTTTCTATATATTATACTATACTATACTATATATATATCTTATATATATCTGGTCATGTCCATATTTTCCTATATATTATACTAATACTATATATATTATATATATCTGGTCATGTCCATATTTTTCTATATATTATACTATACTATATATAATATCTTATTTTATATATATATATATATATATATATATATATATATATATATATATCTATCTGGTCATGTCCATATTTTTCTATATATTATACTATACTATATATATATATTATATATATATCTGTTAATATCCATATTTTTCTATATATTATACTATACTATATATATCTGGTCATGTCCATATTTTTCTATATATTATACTATACTATATATATTATATATCTGGTCATGTCCATATTTTTCTATATATTATACTATACTACATATATATATTATATATATAATAATAATAAATGGAACTTATATAGCGCTATATCTTGCAAAGACAAATCAAAGCGCATGCATTCAACCTAATCTTACACAGTCATGCAATCAATGATAAATAATCAAAAGTTTAAACAAACAGATATTTACAAACATGGTGCGATGCAGACAAAATCTATGAAATAAAATTTCGATAGTCAAATGTTTTTCAAAAGCACACATACACTCGTACAGGCCGTATACTTTAGCAGGGTGATAGAACATGGGTTAGATATAGAAACAGGAGGGGGGAAGTCTTAGGTTTAAAATAAATATGTTTTGAGGCTGGATTTAAAAGTGTCATAACTAGGTTTCTGGCGAAGAGAGAGAGGAAGGTTGTTCCAGATGGATGGACCAGAAATAGAGAATGAGCGGAAGCCAACAGTGGATTGGTTGAATCTAGGTATTCGTAGGCACAAGGTATCTGCAGTAGATCGGAGGGAACGTGAAGGAGTGTACAGGTTAAGACATTCACATAGGTAGGAGGGTGCAGTTTTGTGGAGACATTTGTAACAGAGGGTACTGATTTTATAATCTACTCTCTGTGGCACAGACAGCCAGTGGAGAGATCGCACGAGAGGGGTAATGTGCTCAGATTTTTTCTTTCTGAGAACTAGTCGAGCTGCGGAGTTTTGTATATGTTGAAGGGAGTGGATAGATGTTGCTGGCAGACCAGCTAAAAGAGAATTGCAATAGTCCAGACGTGAGAGAATGAGAGAAGTGACAAGTGTGGTTGTTGCATCAGTGGACAGGTACTTTCGAATTGCACTAATACGCCGTAATTGATAGTAGCACGACTGACAGGTCTGGGTGATGAATTTTTTCATAGAGAGTGTGTTGTCGATAACGACACCTAGATACTTCACGGAAGTGGATAGAGGGACTGATGTATTGCCGAGTTCTATTGAAGTTGTTGTAATGGAAGAGAGTTTGTGTTTGGTCCCTACAAGCATGGCTTCGGTTTTATCTGCGTTTAACTGTAACTTGTTTTGTATCATCCAGTTTTGGATATCTTGAAAGCAGTAGGCCATCTTTGTCAAGAGAGAAGGCAGATTTTCAGGTGTAACACTACTTTGAATCTGAGAGTCATCGCATAAAAGTGATGGTTGATATGATGACGGTTTATTATATGTGATAGTGGAGCAGTATAGAGAGTGAAAAGAACAGGGCCGAAAACTAAATCCCTGCGGGACACCACATTCCAGTTTGGCGGGTAATTGACTGTAATCTTGTTTACTGCGACTGTCTGGAATGGGTCAGTGAGGTATGAACTGAACCGGGAGAGGGCTGTGCCAGTAACACCGAATGTTTTTTGAAGACGGGAGAGAAGAATTGAATGGTCAATAGTGTCGAAGGCTGCAGATAAGTCGAGTAGAGTGAGAAGGGAGATTTTCCCCGAGTCAGAAGCAAGTAGAAGTGTATTTAGGGTATGGACTAGGGTAGTTTCAGTGCTATGGTTGACGCGATAGGCAGACTGAAACTCAGGAAGAAGACTGTTGGAGAGAAGGTGGTTATTGAGCTGTTTTAGAACTACTTTTTCAAGGACTTTAGAGATGAAAGGTAGATTGGAAACAGGTCTATATCTGGTCATGTCCATATTTTCTATATATTATACTATACTATATATATTATATATATCTGGTCATGTCCATATTTTCCTATATATTATACTATACTACATATATATATTATATATATCTGGTCATGTCCATATTTTTCTATATATTATACTATACTAATATATATATTATATATATCTGGTCATGTCCATATTTTTCTATATATTATACTATACTATATATATATATATATATCTGGTCATGTCCATACTTTCCTATATATTATACTATACTATATATATTATATATATCTGGTCATGTCCATATTTTCTATATATTATACTATACTATATATATATTATATATATCTGGTCATGTCCATACTTTTCTATATATTATACTATATATATCTTATATATATCTGGTCATGTCCATATTTTTCTATATATTCTACTATACTATATATATTATATATATCTGGTCATGTCCATATTTTTCTATATATTCTACTATACTATATATATTACATATATCTGGTCATGTCCATAATATTTTGTATGCATCTGGACCATAACAGCAAACACTGAAAGAAGGATACAGGCAATGGAGATGAGATGCTTTCGCAAACTTCTTGGTATCTCATACAGAGATCACACAACTTAAAAAGAAAACAAAAAGCAGAATGGAAAAAAAAACCCGTCATTGGACCATATCAAAAGCTCCTAACTTCAGTGAAAACAAAACAACAAGCAAACTTAAGTGGTACGGGCACATCACACGAACATCTTGGACTGGCCAAGACTGTCCTACTACAGGGAACAGTACAAGGAGGGAGACGAAGAAGAAGAGGCAGACAGAGAAAACGATGGGAAGATCTACAACATCAGAGAGTGGACTGGTAGCCTTGAGAGGAACGATTTGCTACGGAAAGCTGAGAACCGCGAAGAATGGAGGAAGCTGGTAGCAAAATCTTCAGTGGTGCCACAATGGTCTAATTGACTACGAGGTAGGTTGTGAAACTAGGGTAAGGCCAGTCGTATTGGTGGTTCGAGTATACCCAGCATGTATTATGTATCGTCGAAATGGACGGACTCCGCCATGTTTAACTTACCTAGGAGACTCTACTTGATAAAAAAATGAATGTAGCGCACCAACGTTTTCTTATAAGCGTTGAGGGAAATGCCAAAGTCATACGGACTTGCGCGAAAGATTGGAGATATAAGACCAGTCACACACACACACACACACACACACACACACACACACACACACACACCACGCACGCACACACACACACACACACTCTGCACCACACCACCCACACATACTATAAACAATACAAAACACCCCTTCCCTCATAAAAACTCCCACCAAAACACCCAACCAAAACAAACAAAAAATCTCCCAACAATTAAGCTTGCTTGAACACACCCACGATTATCTCCCATCTTTTAATTGTCTCCCATCTTCCTTCTGTCGCCCACGGGTATCGTAAGTTTTCTCCCTTTTGTGTCTATTTGCGTTCCTGTTAGTTCACACGTCAGTCTTATTAATAAAATCTGTTAAGTTTCCTTTGTAAAGAAAAAAGAGGATATATATATATATATATATTATATAATATATATTGACAATGTAAAGCAATAATATCTTTTTAAAATTCTATTTTGTGTCAGCATTACCTTTGGGACGGGATAGCTCAGTGGTCGGAGCACTCGCTTTCCCCCAGCCAAGTTAAGCAGCGTCGAGCGTGGTTACCAGTTGGATGGGTGAGCGTTTGCGCGCCTTGGCTTCAGTACAGTTCCCCCAGTTCACCCAGCTGTAAATTGGGTACCTGTCCTCTTTAGCGTCAGGGAAGGTAAAGCAGCGAGGGAGAGGAGATGGGCGCCGCCCTCAATATGCTGGCCCTAAAGAAGTGAGGTATCTGACGCCTCGCTCCCCTACGACCTTATAGGTTATGGGACACCTTTACCTTTTACCTATTACCTTTACCTTACCTTATTATTACTCGGTGATAAAATTTACAATCGACGAAGAAAAGAAATTTCGCGTAAAACGACAAAGAACCTCACCTTTCTAATAACAAAACCCTAG
>CM054165.1:41100738-41105738 GCA_028751875.1 Rapana venosa
AATAAAAATTCACTTTAAAAAAATTCCATTGTGCCAACCAAACCCCTAAAAAAAAAAAAAAAAAACTAGCCTTTTTGACTAAATTTTTGTTTCAGGGTTTTGGTGACATAATAATCCAAAACTTGTATCCTGTTTCCATTCGTTTGCTTGTTTGTTTTTTAAAATCCAACAACTTTAAATTTCCCTTTTATGGGGTTGATCGGGAAATTCGGAACCTGGAGATGCGCATACGCAAACACCGAAGGGCCCTAACAACTAGCCCGGGGGCCAAAATTTGGGATCTTATTTCCATTTTCACATTCACAAAGTCACGGGCATGAAAATCAAAGCATTTTTCATGCTTTTAGAAGAAGGGGAGAGAAGAGGAGAGAGAGAAAAGAGGAGAGAGAGAGAGAGAAGAAGAAGAAGGGCAGACCAGACAACAGACAGACCAACAGAGGTACACAAAGTCAAACCCCCCCCCCCACACACACACACACACACTCTCCCCCTCTCTCACTATCTGTCCCCCCACCTCCCCCAAACTAATTTTATCTATCCCAAACTATCCCATCTAACTATCTGTCTGTCTTCTGTCCCATCTTCTGCTTTTTATGTCTGTCCGGGCTGGCTGTCTGTCTGCTTTTTCTTCAACTATCCATCCAACCATCCATCTATCCTTTCCCTCAGTCGGGCCGTCTGTCTTTTCTTTTTGGGCTGTCTGTCTGTCTGCTGTCTGTCTGTCTGCTGTCCGTCCGCCGTCTATCTATCTATCTATCTATCTATCTATCACTATAAAACCTATCTATCTACTTCTGTCGTCCCCTCCCGTCAAAATTTTCTATCCCCATCCCATCTACGTCCTTTCCTTTCCCTCTGCCGTTCGGGGCTGGCGTCTGTCTGTCTGTCATCTTTTCTAACCCATTTTATCTATCAAAAATTAAAATAATAAATTTAAACCCCCTCTCACAAAAAACATAAAAAACCACACACACACACACACAAAAACACAAAATTAAACCCCCAACACACACACAAAAAACAAACACACTTACAACCAAAAAACACACACACCCACAAAAAACACACACAACACAAAAGGAAGTGTTTTGGGTTTTTCAGTCAAATCAGGGGCAGAACAAAAAAAAACTTTTCCCCTCAATCAATGTGTCCCCCCCCCCCCCCCCCCTCTCCTGTTCCTTTTAATCAATCTGGCCCCAAAGTGCAAAAAAAACAACAAACACACACAAAAAAGGAGAAAAAAAATGATGACAAACTACAAAACAGACAGAAAAAGACATACACAGATGATAAAATTTTTTTGGCCCTAAAGGAAAAAACCCCACTCACACACACACGGCGCCCCGCGCGGCACAAAACACACAAACACAACACACACAAAACACCCCCACTACAACACAAACACATCCAAAACACAACACCCCCCACAAAACACTCGGTGGATTTTATAATTAGGTCTGCTTTCTTCTGCGTGGAGAACCCGTTTTGTGTGTTGGGGTGTGGTGTTTTGTGTGTGTGTTTGTGTGTGTGTGGTGTGGGTGTGTGTGTTGGAAAAGAAGAGAAGAGAGAGTGAGAGAGAGAAAGAGAGAGGGGAAGGGGAGGGGGAGAAAGAGGGAGAGAAAGAGAGGAGGCGTGTGTTTGTGTAAGTTTGTGTGTGTTTTGGGGGTGTTCGTGTGGGTTTTGGTGTTTTTCCCGGTGTTTTTGAAAGAGAAAAGAGAGAGAAGAGAGAGAGAGAGAGAGGGTGAGTTGGGGTGTGTGTGGGGTGGGGTGTTGTGTTTGTGTGTGTGTGGGGGTGTGTTGTGTGTTTTTGTGGTGTGGTGTTTTTTTTGTGTGAAGGGGTGTGTGCGTGTGTGTAAGTAAGTAATCTTCAATTTTTTAAAGGGCTTTTTCCCCTTTTAAATATACCCGAACCCGGGCCCAAAAAAGGAAAACTGAAAAGAAAGGGGAGAGAGAGAGAGAGAGAGGAGAGAGAGAAAAGAGGAGAGAGAGGAAAAGAGAAAAAGAGAAGAGAAGAGGACAGAGATAAATAGAAGAACTACACCGGGGGTGGTGCAAGGGTGTTTAAAAAGTGTGTTTTTTGTGTTTGTGTGTGGTGTGGGGTAAAAAAGAGGTAATAAAGCGTGGGGTGTGCCTGTTGTGTGTTTTTGTGGTTTTGTTGAATGGAGTTTGGTTTTGTTTGTTGGGTGTGTGGTGGGGGTGGGGTGTTCTTCGTGTTTAGTTGCGTGTTGAGTGAAATGTGTATGTGTGGTTTTTTTTTTGGGGGTGGTTGTGTCTCGCAACTCTTTTCCTCTCTCTTTTTTCTCATTTTCCCCATCTCTCATCCTCTCTCCTCTCTCCCACCCCAAAAGGGCCCAAAAAGCCCCACTCACAACTCCAAAACCCCAATTTTACACACACACAAAACAATACACACACAAATCTCCTCCCCTCCTCTCACACACACACACCCCACCAAAACGGGCCCTCTCTTTTCCCCTCTCCCCACATCACAAAGGGAAAAACTTTCTCCTCTCCCCCAAAACAACCCCCCAACACACTCTCTCACACACTTTAAAAATAACCCCCCAAAACCCACTCACAAACACCCCCCACACTCATCTCTCACACCCCCCACACAAACACACACACACACCCCCTCCCCTCACTCTTTTTTTTTCTCTCCCCGCAATCACCCATTACACAAAAAACACACACACAAACCCCTTATTCACCCCTTTCGGGAAAAAACAAGGGAAAAAAAGAAAAGAAAGGGGGGCAAAATTAACTTTCCGACGATCCCCAATGCCACTTTCCTTCAGATGGGAAAAAACAGAAAAAATACCTTTTTTCAAAACACCGCCGATTTTATTTTACCAAACACCTCCCCCTCTCTTCTTTTCCCTTTTGTCTGTCGTCCCGTCTCTCTCTCCCCTCTCCCCCCCCCTCAACCCTCTCTGCCCCCTGGCTATCTCTCCCTTCTGTCTCCTCTCTATCCTCTCCCTCGTCCTCCTCTGGCTCTTTCCCCCGTCACCTCCTTTTGTCTCCCTATTCCTCTCTCTCTCCTGTCCCCCCCCTGGGGCTCTCTCCTCTCTAAACTCCCTCTCCCTCCTCTCAAACTAGATGTTACTTTTAAAATACAGGGCCAAAAAGATTGAAAAACACAAAAAAAACCCCAAACACCACCACAAAATACACCCAAAAACACACACACACACAAAAAACAAAACACAAGGGAAACCACACCCCTTTCCCTTTTAAGAAAACACAAAACAACAACCAAAAACAGCCAAAAACACCCCAACAAAAACACCCCACTCCCCCCCTCTCTCTCTCTCACTCTCTCTCTCACACACACAACTAAAGGGATTTTTCTTCCATAAACCCGACCAAAAAACGACCACACCCCCAGACAAAACCCCACACACACACCCCCCTCCTCCTCTAATTCTCTCTCTTCTCCCCAACTCAATTCCCCCCCCCAACCCCTTTTTCCCCCCCTTTTTAAAACAACCAAATAAAACCACACACAGACAGACTTTTTAAAAAACCAAAAACACCCCACACCAACACAGACACCCCTCTCCTCTCTTCTCAATCTTTTTCCCTCGTTTATCCTTTACTCTCATCTCCCCTCTCTCTTTGTCCCACAAACAAGAGCTAATGTTCCACTAAATACCCCAAAAAAAAACCAAAACCCCACAAAAAGACACGACCCCCACCCCCCCCCTCAAAAAAACCCCCAACCCTCTCTCTCTCCCCCTCTCTCTTCTCTCCCCAGAACCCAATGTTCCCTTTTATTACAGACCAAAAGATTTACCACAACAACCACACCCAAAACAAAAAACACACCACCACTCCACACCACACAAACACACACAACCCTTTCCTTCCTTCGGTCAAATTTTTCTCGCTCAATTTTCAAAAACCCCAACCACCGTTTTTTTTAACCATAACAGAAACCAAAAAATTTACCAAAAACCCCAACCCCCAACACCCCCACCCCACTCTTTTTCCTTTTCCCAAATGCCCCTCTTTTCCCTTATTAAAGTTTTTCCCAAAAAAAAATTAAAAAAAAAATAACAGGAATTTAAAAAATTTTCTAAACCTTCCTTTCCCCCAAAGCGAATGTTTTTCAGAGGGAAAAAACGACCACCCCAACACCAAAAACCAAAAAACCAAAACACCCCTCCTTTTTCCCTCTCTTCTCTTTTCCTCTTCTCTCTCTGTCTGTTTTTCCCCCAAAACTTTCTTCTTCCCCTTTTTCCCCTTTTCTGGGTTTTCCCGAAAAGATGTTCTTCTAATAAGACCGAAAAAATTGAAAAAAAAAAACCCCACACACACACACACACAAAATATTTTTTTTTTTAGAATTTCCCCTCACTCTCCCACACAGAGCTAGATGTTCTATATACAGACCGAATGTTGACCACATACACACACACACACAAACACACACACACACACACAACACACCAAACACACACACGCACTCTCTCTCTCTTTCTCTCCTCTCTCTCTCTCTCACTCTCTCTCTCTCATCTCTCTCTCTCTCTCTCTCTCTCTCTCTCTCTCTCTCTCTCTCTCTCTCGCTATCACAGAGATAGATGTTCTTCTGTATACAGACCGAATGATTGACCACACACACACACACACACACACACACACACACACACACACACACACACACACACACATACTCTCTCTCTCTCTCTCTCTCTCTCTCTCTCTCTCTCTCTCTCACTCGCTATCACAGAGATAGATGTTCTTCTGTATACAGACCGAATGATTGACCACACACACACACACACACACACACACACACACACACACACACACACACACACACACACACACACACACACATACTCTCTCTCTCTCTCTCTCACACACACACAGAGCTAGTTGTTCTTCTATATACAGACCGAATGACTGACCACACACACACACACACACACACACACACACACACACACACACACACACATACTCTCTCTCTCTCTCACACACACAGAGCTAGTTGT
>CM054165.1:41108238-41110738 GCA_028751875.1 Rapana venosa
TTTTTTACGGTTTTTTGGTTTTGAGAGCATGGTGTAAAAAAGCCCTGAGCTTATCCATTTACTCTCAATAAACAGTTCGAGTTCTCTCTCTCTCTCTCTGTCTCTCTCTCTCTGTCTGTCTCTCTCTCTCTCTGTCTCTCTCTCTCTCTCTCTCTCTCCTCTCCTCTCTCTCTCTTTCTGTCTCTCTCTCTCTCTGTCTGGTTTCCCCAGAGACAAGTTAACCTGTTCTGGCATGCAGTGACCATGAATAGTAGACCACTAGCACACACACACACATCACAACATATACATACACACACACATCACAACACGCACACTACCCGCACGCGCGAGCACACACACACACATCACACACACACTCACACACACTCACACACACACACACACATCACAACACACACACCACGCGCGCGCACGGACACACACACACACACACTCACACACACGCGCGCGCGCCCTCGCGCATACAACACCACATCACAAATACACACACGACACTAAACACAACACACACAAACCCCCACACACAAACCACACAAAAAACCACAAAAACACACAAAACACCAACAACAACATCCCCCCCCCCCCCACCCCCCCCCCCCCCCCCCCCCACCCCCCCCCCCCCCACACACACACCCTCCCCCCCTAACACCACGCAACACACTAAAACCCCCTTCACCTACAATCTAATAAACCCCCACCCCCTCCCCTTTTCCCCTTGGATAAACTATAAACCGGGGCCCCGTGTGCGAACCATGCAAACATCTTGCGCCACTTTAAACCCTTTTCCCGCTTTTCGAAAGAGTAGGCCTTTGTGTGCCGTGGAACAGGACAAAATTTTTACAAAACCGCATACACAAGGGACGGGATGTAAAAAAAAGCACAGGGGCTATTCCATACCTCGATATTAAAAACACCCAACACACACACACACAACACACACCAACACACAAAAACCACACACCAACCCCCCACCCCCCACCCCTTTTCGCCACAACAAAACGAAAAAAAACCAACTATCCCTCCACCTACACCATCCCAATTTCAACACTCAAAAACTTTCCCCCAAACAAAAGGCTTAAAGATTTCTTTTTGCCTTTGACCCCCCCCCCCCCCCCCCCCCTCACCTCACCCAAATCCCTATTGGGGCTAAGAGGATTTCAGACAACAAAAATCACAAATGTCGCGTATCGTTTATTTAAATTTTCATCAAAAACCCCACCCCCCCCCCCCCCACCACCACCACCACCCTTTTCCCCAAAACTTTTCGGGTGGGGAAAAAGAACAGAAATGTTAACCCCCCTTAAACAAACAACAACAAAACAACAAACAAACAACAACAAAGTATTTCCTTACGTTCGTAACACACTGTCCAACCAAACTCCCCTCATGGATTATACAACCAACACACACACACATTTTCAAACCACTTCACTTCCTATAAAAAGCGAAAATAATATAATTGTTATCAACTTCGATTCTAAAAAAACCCTGTATTTTGAGCCGACAAAAAAATAATTATGAAAGCCTAACTCACATGAAGTCCAATTTTCGAAAAAATTAATACAAGCTAACCATCCACTTTTTTGTTTGTTGCAAACCTGTTACGGTTTTTCACAATAGTCGACGATTTTTAAAACAACCGAAGAAAATATCTCTTCGCTTGCATTTTGTCACACACACACAACTTAGACTTAGGATACGATCATTAACTGTACGCGCTGTCCTGTTAATGTAGGCTTGTAGTTTTGTGGCGACACATTTCTTGAAGAAATTCTCTTGAAACCAACACACACACACACACGGAACTTCATTTTCCAAGCGTAATAATTATTCACTTCTGTCTACAAAGCTGCCGAGTTAAAAAGATTTGAGTGTACAAAAAATAAGCCGTGTTTTCAATTTTTCTCACTGGAACTGTATAGACACACACACACACAAGACGATCCCGTCGAAATAGAATGTCAACAATGCCTTGGCTTGTTCCAGAAAGAGCTAATAGAGTCGAACATAGGACTGTCGATAAGTAAGCTAGCTTTTGGTCTGTTGTATACATACACAATACAGCTTACCTGTATGTATATATATACATACGTTCGGCAGGTAAGAACTAAGCAGTAGAATAATAAGTAGAGAAATTCTAGTCCAGTGGCTTATAGTAGTAGTAATAGTAGTAGCAGTACAATGCCTATTGTTCAATGCCGATTTTTTTTTGTGGTGGGTGGTGGTGGTTGGTGGTGGTGGTGGGTTATGCTGATTTTCAACAACAGGCGCTTGAGGTAGTGTATGTTTTTGTTGTTGAAAATTTTGGTTAAAAATTTTGGGGGGGGGGTTTGTTTTTATTTCTGTTTTTTGTTTGTTTGCTTTTTTAAATTTGTGAGTGTTTCTTTGCTTTTTTGGTTTTTGTTTGTTTTCCTTTTTACCCCGTTAACTTTTTGGTGATAATACAAATTGAGTGTGTTGTGTGGTGTGTGAGTGTGTGAGAGTGTGTGTGTGTATG
>CM054165.1:41115738-41120738 GCA_028751875.1 Rapana venosa
CAGTTAAGATTAAACTGCATCGAGTGTGGTTACCAGTTTGGATGGGCGACCGTTTGCGCGCCTTGGCTTCAGTACAGTTCCCCCAGTTCACCCAGCTGTAAATGGGTACCTGCCCTCTTTAGGGTCAGGGAAGGTAAAGCAGCGAGGGAGAGGAGATAGGTGCCGCCCTCAATATGCTGGCCTCTAGAGAAGGTGAGGTCTCTAACGCCTCACTCCCCTATGACCTTATAGGTTATGGGGACACCTTTACCTTTTACTCCCTAGGGTGAGCATAGCTACATGAGCAGTTAGCGCCACCCTTTATTTTCTCTCTTTGTTTTCCTGTTTGCATGCGTGTGTTTGTTTCCTTACCAGAGTAGCTTTTTTTAAACAGAATTTTGCCAGGGACAAGTCTCTTGTTGCCGTGGTGGGTTCTTCTACGTGCGCTGAAAGTGTTGTTGCATACAGGACCTCGGTTGATCGTCTTTTCCGAAAGACAAGCACCCAGACCACCACTCGCGGATCTAGTGGAGTTTGGGATAGAATCTAGCTTTCCTTGAAGATCCTTTTCGTGATGTTCCACCGGACACCGTTTTTAACTTCCTGAGAGAATCAGGCTTTTTCCATTTAATATGAGTGAAAGTTTTATACAGTTGGCCACTAAGAACACGGCTGTTGTTTTAAGGAATCTGGTTTTGGTTTTATCTCATTTTATGTGCGGTTGATGTGGTTTTTCCTACAACGCGGTGCCCTGTCCTGGGTTGACCCTTACGGTTGGCCAGGGCGTTGATACAAGGAACGACAGTAGAGATGGTTTTACACCCTGTTTTAATCTGTACATAGCTGCACAGTTTTAATCTGAGATTTAAAATTGGACGAGGTGACAGCCCTCCCCCCCGTCCCCTGCCCCTCTTCCTCCCCTCCCCTTTCCCATAAGGCCTCTGTGGTCGGCGGGGCTATAAACAACAGGATTGGAGTTGGCTTTCGTGGCAGGTGCGTTACCTCTAGACCACCGATCCACCGAATTAAACTAGGCCGCTCAGACAGCAACTACTGTTGTCTGTCATAGGAGCAAGAAAATGCGTTGCGCTGCCATTAAGCGCCTGACAAGTCAGGCCCAGCACATCCACCTTCGGTGTGGGAGAGAATTAATGTAATTTTTTTAAAGAGTCTTTCTGGGGGTAAAAAAAGGGCAGGAGAATGAACCAAGAAAGCAGAAAATAGACAAGGAGGAGGTGACAGGAAGAAAAAAGAACAAGGCAGAAACAAAGAGAGGGATAGAAAAGAGGGAATTCCTAGCACAGAATTTCCAGAATGTAGGGATGCTGTTTATATTGACAAGCCCACAGGCAGCCCCATAGGTGAGTTTCTGCTTAAAGAAAGTCTCCTTTAAACGTAAGGAGGGATGGGATAGCCTGGTGGTTAGCGTGATGCGTTCGTGATCTGCTGACCCGGGTTCGATTCTCGTTCAAGAGGATTCTTCCTCTGGAGTTAACATCAGTGCCGACTCCACTCCTCCCAAAAGTCCTTCAGATGAGACTACAAACCGAGGTCCCACGGGCGAGCGCTCGCAGAACATCTTGCGCACCCGTTTCGCTTTTCGGAAGAGTACGCCATTGTGTACCGGTGGGAATGGATGACAAAATTTACAAAACTGCATACACATGGGGGCTGGATGTAAAAAAAAAAGCACATGAGTGTTTATGCCATTATCCTCGAAATAAAAGAATACATAAATAAATATATAAATGAATAAATAAATAAATCGTTTGTGCTATCTATAACTTGATTTAATTGTTTTGGAGTCCCCCCCTCCCGTTCCTTGAATGTAGTAATCCTAATATTATTAGCAAGTAAGTTTAGCTTTAATATTTATGTAAAGCCTTTAGAACAAGAGCTCTCTCTCTCTCTCTCTCTCTCTCTCTCTCTCTCTCCTGACTACATTAATAAAGGTAAAGGTGTCCCATAACCTATAAGGTCGTAGGGGAGCGAGGCGTCAGAGAACTCACTTCTCTAGGGGCCAGCATATTGAGGGCGGCGCCCATCTCCTCTCCCTCACTGCTTTACCTTCCCTGACCCTAAAGAGGACAGGTACCCATTTACAGCTGGGTGAACTAGGGGAACTGTGCTGAAGCCAAGGCGCGGTAAATGGTCACCCATCCAAGTGGTAACCACGCTCGATGCTGCTTAACCTTGGCTGGGGGAAAGCGAGTGCTCTGACCACTGAGCTATCCCGTCCACTTTCTAGAATGTAGTAACCCTAATATTATTATTAGCAATTTAGCTTTGACATTATGTAAAGTCTTTAGAATAAGAGATCACTCTCTCTCTCTGTGTCTCTTTCTTTCTTTCTCTACCCCGTCTCCCACCCCACCCCCTCTCTCTCCCTCTCTCTCTCTCTACTGCTTTTGCTTTCCCATAAAAGTTCAATGAATTTGTTGACGTTTCTTTCTGTTAGCCAAAATGATACTATTTACATGGTTTGTTCTCCTTTATATTATATATTATATTATGGAGGTTTTTGTTTTGTTTTGGTTTGGTTTGGGGTTTTTTGGAGGGGGGATTATTCGGTTGTCCCCTCTCCCCTTGTTGTTGTTGCTGCTTTTATTTGCTCTTGGTTTCTTTGCTATTTTTCGGTTGTTTCTGTGTTTTCTGTTGTGCTTTCTTTATTATTTGTTGTTGCCTTTTTTCTCTTCTCCTTTTCGTGTTTTTGTGGGGGTTTTGTAGATATTTTTTCCGTTTACGTGTGAGTTATTGGTAGGCCCTTATTTTATTTTATTATGTATATATCCCTAAGGGCGAGAGTGGTGAAAAAAAAAGCACATGGGTTTTTACCCATTATTCTCGAAATAAAAGTTTATCATTGTAAATTGTCATAAAATTTTGTCATTGTCATTGGCATAAAGAATTGTCATTGTCATTGTCATAAAAGTTTTGTCATTGTCACTGTCTCTCCCCTCATCTCACTCCTCTTTTTCCCCTTTCTCTCCACTCTCTCTCCCCACCTTCTTACTCTTCTCTCCCTCTTCTCTCTCTCTTCTCCTCTCTCTTCTCTCCTCCCCCCCCCCCTACTCTCTCCTCCTGACTCATTGTACAGTGTATGGGTGTTATAAAAACCGTGTTTAACAGTCCATCACTTTTTAAAGCCTTCGTGTGTGTATGTGTTTGTGGAGAGAGAGAGAGAGATTTCAGACATGATGAGACAGAGAGGACAAGATGAGAGAGGGAGAGCCCAAAACCCAAACAGAGCAGCAGAACGACAGAAAAAGGGAAACAGACGAGCAAGAGGGCAGGGGAAAAAGGGAGTCACAGATAGAACCAGACAGCAGATAGAGACAGAGAGAAGACAGAGAGAGAAGAAAGAGATATTAAGAAAAAGATGAAGGAAAATCCAACAAGACAGAGAGGACAGAACAGAGAGAGCCAGAGCGTCAGACGGACAGAGCACGAGGAGACACGAGACAGAGAGAGACAGACAGGGAGAATAAAGGGGGTCAGACAGACAGAGACAGAGAGAGACAGAGAAGAGACAGGAGGAAGAGTCACAGATAGAGACAGAGGCGACGAAGAGAGAGTCAGACAGACAGAACACAGGAGACAGACAGAGAGAGAGAGCCAGGGCAGGACATGAGGAAGACACGAGAGAGAGAGAGAGTGGCAGCAAAAACCGACGACGGGGAATGAAGAAGGAGCCAGAAAGCAGACAGACAAGAGACAGAAGGCAGGGGGATCGGGCGGGGTTGGGGTTTCATGGTGTGCAGGGGGGTTGGCGGGGGGGCTGGGCCTTTCGGTTTTTTCGGGGGGTCCTTCCCCCACTGACAATTAATAGATAGTTTTCCCTTGCAGCCCTGGCCTACCTCTGTCTGTCTCGCTGTCTTCCCCTTACTGCCTGTCTGTTACTTACTCCCTTTGTCTGTATTTTGTCTGTCTGTCTTCTATCTGTCTGTCTTTCGTCTGTCTGCTGTCTTCTCTCGCCTTACTGACTGTCTGCCCCCTGTCTGTATTCCTCTCTGCCTTACTGCCTGCCTGTCTGTCTGTCTCTCTTTGCCTCTGTTACGCGCTGTCTGTCTGTTCGTCCTTCTTTGCGCTTACTGCCTGCCTGTCCGTCTGTTTCCTTTGTCTGCCTCCCGCCTGCTGTCTGTCTCTCCCGTTCTGTCTCTCTACTGTTCTGCCTCTCTGTCGCCGCGCTACTCTTTCTCTCTGTCTCCTGTCTGTCTCTCCTCCTCTCTCCGTCTCGCCTCTCTGTCTCTTTCCAGTTCTGGCTGTCTGTGAGCCTCTGTCTGTTATATGTTTGTCTGTCTGCCTTACCCTCCTCTCCTCTCCTCTCTCTTCTCTCCCTCCCTCGTGGTGTGCCCTCTCTCCTCTCTCTCCTCCTCCTCAACCCTCTCCTCCCCCCCCTTCTGTCTCTACCCCTCCTCCCTCTCTCCTCCTTCTCTCTCCCCTCCCTCCCCTACCTCTCCTCTGCTCTCTCCCTGAGTTTGGGCTTTTCATATCCTGATGCTCCTGATAAGCACGGTGATGGATGTAAAACATGCTCGTATTAATTATCCTCGAAATAAAAGTTGATTTGTTCTCTCTCTCTCTCTTCCCTCTCTCCTCTCTCTCCTCCTCTCTTCCTCTCTCCTCCTCTCTTTCTCTCCCTCTCTCTGTCACTTTCTCTGTGTCTCTGCCTATCTATCCGTTTGTCTGTACTCCCTCTCTCTCTGTCACCTCTCGTCTCTGTCTTCACTCTCTCTGTATTGTCTGTCTGTGGTCTGCCCTTTCTCTCTCTCTCCTATCTCTCTCTGTCCCTCTCTCTGTTTCTCTGTCTGTATGTCCTGCCTTACTCTCTCTCTCGTCTCCCCCCCCCCTCTCTCTCTCTCTCTCTCTCTCTATATTTTTTTCTTCTTATATGGGCATTTGTTCCCCTACGTGCCAATAGGCCACAAAGGCATTGATGTGATGATGATGATGTGTATATTATTATTTCTATCATCTCGTCCTGTTGTCACCTTTCTCCTCCTGCCTTACTCCTCTCTCTC
>CM054165.1:41128238-41138238 GCA_028751875.1 Rapana venosa
AGACACATACTCCCACCCCAACGCTACCCCCATCAACACACCCTCCTCCCCCCTCCCCCCACACACACACACCTACCCCAAACCTTCACCAAACCACTCCTCCTCACCCCCCCACACTCCCACCCTACAACACCCACCCCATCCCCACCCCCACCCTACCCCCCAACCACCCCAAACCCCATCACAATTTTTCACACCCCCACCCCCCACCCCCACCCCCCAAAAAAAAAAATTAAAAAAATTAAAAAAACCTCACCTTTCCAATTCCACAACGTGGCACAAACTCACGAGCGGAGCACCAGCAACACCACCACCAACACTCCCACTACCCCCACCACCACCACCACTCGTCACTACCACCGCGGGCGTAACAGTCACCACCACCGGCGCCGTCGTCACCGTCGTCACCGTCTTCGCTACCGTCGTCGTCGCCGCTGCCGCCGACGCCACCATCCTCCCAGCCAGAGCAGACTCCGCCTCAACCTCAGCCTTGCCCACGGTCATACAACCTTCTGCCGCGTGCCCGGCATACGTGGTACGGCGGCCTCTGGAAGCGCGGAGGCAGCTGAGGAGGGTGTGGCCGTGGCTGCACGAGCTGCCCACGTCGTCTAAGAGCTCCTTGCGCTCGGCTTGGCAGCAACGGATGTGGGCCTCCACCGCGTGGGGGTCTGTAGGCAGCGTCAAAGTCTGGAAGCGGGTCACGGCTTTGCTGAAGTTGGCCGACATGGTGTCGGCGTTCTGCGCGAATTTCTCCACCGCCTGTGTAGTAGTGGTAGTGGTGATGGTGGTGGTAGTGGTGGTGGTGGTGATGGTGGTGGTGGTGGTGATGGTGGTGGTGGTGGTGGTGGTGGTGGTGGTGGTGATGGTGGTGATGGTGGTGGTGGTGGTGGTGGTGGTGGTCATGGTGGTGGTGGTGGTGGTGGTGGTGGTGGTGGTGGTGATGGTGGTGGTGGTGGTGGTGGTGGTGGTGTGGTGGGTGGTGGTGGTGGTGGTGGTGGTGGTGGTGATGGTGTGGTGGTGGTGATGGTGGTGGTGATGTGGTGGTGGTATGGTGGTGGTGGTGGTGGTGGTGATGGTGGTGGTGGTGGTGGTGGTGGTGGTGGTGGTGGGGTGATGGTGGTGGTGGTGGTGGTGGTGGTGGTGATGGTGTGGTGTGGTGTGGTGGTGATGGTGGTGGTGGTGGTGGTGTAGTGATGATGATGATAATGATGATGATAATGATGACAATAATGATAATCATGATAATAATAATAATAATACTAATAATCATGATAATAATAGTAATAATGATAATAATAATAATAATACTGAAGCCAAGGCGCGAAAACGGTCACCCATCCAACTGGTAACCACGCTCGACGCTGCTTAACTTGGCTGGGGAAAAGCGAGTGCTCCGACCACTGAGCTATCCCGTTCCCTAATAATGATACTACTACTACTACTACTACTAATGATAATAATAATAATAATAATAATAATAATAATAATAATAATAATAATAATAATAATAATAATAATAATAAATGGAATTTATATAGCGCTGTATCTTGCACAGACAAATCAAAGCGCTTGCACTCAACTCATTTTTTACACAGTCATGCAACCAATAGCAAGTAATAGTTCTAACAAATCCAAATGCACACACACACACACACACACACACACACACACACGCACACACACACACACACACACACACACACACACACACACACACACACACACACGCAGGTTATACACTTTGGCAGGGTGATGGAATTTTTGGCTGTTGAAAAGCAGGGACAGCTATGAAATGAAACAGGAGAGAAAATTCTTAGGTTTGAAACAAATATGTCTTGAGGACAGATTAAAAAGTGTCACAAGAAGGTCTTTGGCGAAGAGAGATAGGGAGGCCATTCCAGATCATTGGACCAGAAACAGAGAAAGAGCGACGGCCAACGGTGGACTGGCTGAATCTGGGTGTTCGTAAGCACAAGGAATCTGCGGCAGAGCGAAGGGAACGAGGAGTGTACAGGTGAAGACATTCACAGAGGTAGGAGGGTGCTGTTTTTTGGAGACATTTGTAACAGAGAGTACTGATCTTATAATTTATTCTTTGTGGCACAGGCAGCCAGTGGAAAGATCGCAAGAGAGGGGTAATGTGCTCAGATTTTTTCTTTCTCAGGACTAGTCGAGCTCCAGAGTTTTGAATACGTTGAAGGGAGTGGAAGATGATGCTGGCAGACCAGCCAAAAGTGAATTGTAATAGTTCAGACGTGAAAGAATGAGAGATGCCACGAGTTTTGATGCTGCATCTATGGACAAGTACTTTCGAATTGCACTAATACGCCGTAATTGATAGTAGCACGACTGGCAGGTCTGGGTGATGAATTTTTGCATAGAGAGTGTGTTGTCAATTATGACCCCTAGATACTTTACAGTAGTGGATAGAGGGACTGATGCATTGCCGAATTCTATTGAAGCTGTTGTAATGGAAGAGAGTTTGTGTTTGGTCCCTACAAGCATGGCTTCGGTTTTATCAGCGTTTAGTTGTAACTTGTTCTCTATCATCCAGTGTGTAGGGCGCAAAAAGGCCGCACACCGGTATTAAAAAGAAATCACTCTTTTTCCTTGTTTTGTTTTGTTTTGATTTAATGTCTATTCACTACATGGTGATTTAGACACACCCGCATTCATACCAAAGAACCCGTTATTACACACCCCATCTCTCTCTCTATAGGGGACGGGATAGCCTAGTGGTTAGAACATTCTGCTCGCAATCTGACGACCCGGGTTCGATTCCCGATCAAGGGGATGTTTTCCCCTGGAGTTAACATCAGTGCAGACTCCACTCTCCCCAAAAGTCCCTCGGATGAGACTATAAACCGAGGCCCCGTGTGCGAACGCACGCAGAACATCTTGCGCACACGTTAAAACCCGTTCCGCTTTTCGGAAGAGTTAGGACATTGTGTGCCGGTGGGAACGGATCACAAAATTGACAAAACTGCATACACACGGGGACTAGGTGAAAAAACCCCACATCAGTGCTTATTCCATTATCCTCGAAATAAAAGAATAAATAAATATATAAATAATTTTTTAAATCACTCTTTTCCTTGTTTGTTTTGTTTTGTTTTGATTTAATGTCTATTCACTACATGGTGATTTAGACACACCCGCATTCATACCAAAGTACCTATTATTACACACCCCATCTCTCTCTTTCTCTCCCTTAAATATATATATATATATATATATATATATATATATATATATATATATATATATATATATATATATATATATATATATATATACATATATATATATATATAAAAAACTAATTACAGTAATGGTCTTACAGGTGAAGAATATATGACTTCAGCAACTGACATTATGAATTGCTGAGAGTCATATAAAACTTCTTGACTAGTGGCATATTTCTTATGAATATCTAAACCACTTCTTTTATACATGTCAAAAAGAATTGGGCAATCAACAATAAATGGTGGATGGATTGAAAGGGGAATAGAAAAACAACATGTTACATTTTTTTTAATAAACTCTTTTCCTTCTGTTTTTCTCTGTGACTCTTATATTCATACCACACGTACTAAGGCATCCACAGAAATAAAAATCATTTTTTTTATGAAAGACTAGCCTCTAACTCAATACTCATGTGATTTTGAACAAATTTGGTAGGTTTGAATTTTTTAATTTTTTCAGCAAACACTGTACACACACACACCCATACACACCACACACACACACACACACACACACACACACACACACACACACACTCACACACACGTAAGAGTAGGCCATTGTGTGCCGGTGGAAACAGATGATAGAATTTACAAAACCGCATACACACGGGGACTGGATGTAAAATAAAGCACATAAGTGCTTATTCCATTATCTTCGATATAAAATAATAAAATAAATAAATGAATAAACACCCATTCACACAAACACACACACCCAACACACACACACACACATACACACAAACACACACACCCAAACACTCCTATCCCCCACCCCCTCACCTATAACCCACCTCCCCCATCCACTCAACACAATCATACACACACCTATCCCCCACCCACACCCCCACACACCCACCCCAACCCCACAAACACCCACCCACCCACACACACATACGCACACACCCAAGACACACACACACACCCAACACACACACACCTAAACACTCCCATCCTCCAACCCCTCACCTATAACCCACCTCCCCCACCCACTAAACACACAATCATACACACACCCAGACACACACACAAACCCATCCCCCTCCCCCACCCATCCACACACACACACACACACATATACACACACATACACACACAGACACCCAACACTCCCATCCCCCACCCCCTCACCTATAACCCACCTCTCCCCCTCCACCTACCTACCTACACACACACACCACTCCCATCCTCCACCCACCCACCCATCCATACACACACACACACACACATATATATATATATATATAAATATATACACAGACCCACACTACACACACACACACACACACACACACACCCATGCACACACACCCAACACACACACACCCCCATACACACAAATACACACACAAACACTCCCATCCCCCACCCTCACCTATAACCCACCTCTCCCCCACCCACTCAACACACAATCATACACACACCTATCCCCCACCCACACCCCCACACACACCCCCACACACACCCCCCACCCCCCCCCCACACACACACATACACACCCACACACACAAACACATACACCCATACACACACACAGACACCCAACACACACCCATCCCCCCACCCCAACCCACCCATCCACACACCCATCCACACACCCATCCACACACACACACACACAAATAAACACACACACACACACCCAACACACACACACAAACACTCCCATCCCCCACCCTCTCACCTAAAAAAACACCCCTCCCCCACCAACTCAACACACAATCATACACACACCTATCCGCCACCCACACCCCCACACACCCACCCCAACCCCACAAACACCCACCCACCCACACACACACACCCAACGCACACACACACAAACACTCCCATCCCCCACCCCAATAACCCCCCCCCCCCAACCCCACAAACACCCACCCACACACCCATCCCCCACACACCCATCCCCCATCCCCACTCACCCCCCCACACCCCACCCACCCCCACACACACACCCAGACTTACTGATCGATGCTCTGTCCACTCGCTGGGGTCATAGCAGAGGTCACCACCAAGGTCTCTGGTCAGCTGGGATGTTTCAATGTACTCCGCCATCTCCTCTGGACTGTCACACACCACCACCTGGCGCGCGCACGCACGCACGCGCGCACACACACGCACACACACACACGTACGCGCGTACACGCACGCATGCACGCACACACACACACGTCTGATATCACTTTGAGTAAACAGACGTAAAATCGAAGCAACAACACCTTTAACACACACGCACTTATACACACACACTTACACACACACACACACTTATACACACACACACACTTACACACACACACACACTTACACACACATACACACACATATACACACACACATGCACACACACTTACACACACTTACACACACACATACACACACATACACACACACACTTGCACACAGACACACACACACACACTCACACACACAGATGGAAACAGATGACAAAATTTACAAAACCGCGTACACACGGGGACTGGATGTAAAAAAGCACATGAGTGCTTATTCCATTATCCTCGATATAAAAGAATAAATAAAATAAAATAAAATAAAATAAAACACACACTTACACACAGACACACACACACTTACACACACACACACACTTACACACACACTTACACACACACACACACACACACACACACACACACACACACACACACACGCACACACACACACAGAGGGCGGGATAGCCTGGTGGTTAGAGTGATGTATTCGTGATATGCTGACCCGGGTTCGAAATCTCGTACAAGAGGATTTTTCCTCTGGAGTTAACATCAGTGCCGACTCCACTCTCCCCAAAAAGTCTTTCGGATGAGACTATAAACCGAGGTCCCGTGTGCGAGGGGGAGGGGGGTGACGGGATAGCTCAGTGGTCAGAGCACTCGCTTTCCCCCCAGCTAAGGTTAAACAGCATCGAGCGTGATTACCAGTTGGATGGGTGACGGTTTGCACGCTTTGGCTTCAGTACAGTCCCTCAGTTCACCCAGCTGTAAATGGGTACCTGCCCTCTTTAGGGTCAGGGAAGGTAAAGCAGTGAGGGAGAGGAGATGGGCGCCGCCCTCAATATGCTGGCCCTAGAGAAGTGAGGTCTCTGACGTCTCGCTCCCCTACGACCAGATAGGTTATGGAAAACCTTTACCTTTTACAGATGAATCTTGACTACAGGACGTACAAGTAAAGGGACAAACAAATAACATAGTAAGCTAACCAACAAGTCAATCAACTAGCAAATCAATAAATGGCTAACTCATCCAACCAATCTCTGAACATCTAAACAACCAACCATCCAACCAACCAACCAGCCCACAAACCAACAAACCAACCAACCTACTCACAAACCAACCAACCCACAAACCATTCAACCCACCCACAAACCAACCAACCCACCCACATATCAACCAACCCACCCACAAACCAACCAACCCACCCACAAACCATCCAACCCATCCCAAAACCAACCAGCCCACCCACCCACAAACCAACCATCCAACCAACCCACAAACCAACCAACCAACCATCCCACAAACCAACCAACCAACCCACAAACAAACCAACCAACCAACCCACAAACCAAACCAGCCAACCAGCCCATCCTCTCACCCACCAGCCAGCCAACCAACCAACCAACCAGCCAGCCAGCTAGCCAACCACTGACAGCATGCAAGGCTGATCAGTAACGGAATGTATACCTTAAACTCGAGGTCCTCTTTGACAAACTTGGACCTGAAGTCGGCGAAAGCTCTCTGGAAGAAGCCTTTGGGTTGCAGCAGAAAAACCACTTGAACATGGTACGGGAAGAACGCCTGTTCACACACACACACACACACACACACACACACACACACACACCACACACACACACACGCACACACACACACACACACACACACGCACGCACGCACGCACACACACACACACACACATAATAATAAACGATGTTTATGATGCAAGATAAGGTCAGAGGTCTCCTCTGCTTACTGGTCACCATGTCAACCAGATGCAACATCCAAACTGGTTACGTTTCTCATTCTTTCACGTCTGGCCTTTTGCAATTTTCTTCTGGCTGGTCTGCCAGTATCATCAATCCACTCCCTTCAACGTATACAAAACTCTGCAGCTCGACTAATCCTCAGAAAGAACAAATCTCAACACATAACCCCTCTCTTGCAATCTCTCCACTGGCTGCCTGTGCCACTGAGAGTAAATTATAAGATCAGTACCCTCTGTTACAAATGTCTCCACAAAACAGCACCTGCCTACCTCTGTGAATGTCTTCACCTGTACACTCCTTCTCGTTCTCTCCGCTCTGCTGCAGATACCTTGTCCTTACGAATACCTAGATTCAACCAATCCATCATCGGCCGTTGCTCTTTCTCTATTTCTGGTCCATCGATCTGGAATGACCTCCCTCTCTCTCTCTACCAAAAACCTTCTTATGACACTTTAAAATCCAGTCTCAAGACATATTTATTTCAAACCTAAGATTTTCTTCTCCTGCTTTATCTCATAGCTTTTCCCTGCCTTCAACAGCCAAGATTCTATTGCCCTGCCAAGGCGTGTGACCTGTGTGTGTGTGTGTGTGTGTGTGTGTGTGTGTGTGGGTGTGTGTGTGTGTACATTTCAAATGGTTAAATCTAAGCTATTACTTGTTACTGGTTGTATGGCTGTGTAAGAATGCGTTGGATGCAAGCGCTTTGAACTTTCTTTGCAAGATAAAGCACTATATAAATTCCATTTACTACTGCTGCTGCTGCTGCTGCTACTACTACTGCTACTTCTAGTAGTAGTAGCAGTAGTAGCAGCATCATTATTATCATCGTCATCATCATCGTTACCATCATCATTATTATTATCATCATCATCATTTATTATTATTATCATCAGTAGAAGTAGCAGCAGCAGCAGCAGCAGCAGCAGTTGCAGTAGTAGTAGTAGTAGTAGTAGTAGTAGTAGTAGTAGTAGTAGTAGTAGTAGTAGTAATAGTAGCATTGTTATTATTATTCATTAACAAGCATGAAACGTTATCACACTATTCTTCTTCTTCTTATTATTCTTAAACACAACAACTGTGTAATGATATTTGTATATATGGAAATTGTGTTTTATATATATATATATATATATATATATATATATATATATATATATATATATATAGAGAGAGAGAGAGAGAGAGAGATAGATACAGATATACATATATATATATATAATGTCACTGGTCTGCATAAGCACCATACGTTAACTCCTCATTGGATGGGTGGGGCTCAAAATCAGCTGTAGCTTGATGCCTTTCCCCTGCTGCATTGATGTTTGTTTTTATTTTATGAATATGGAATAAACCATGTTTAAACCAACAACAACAACAACACGACAACAAGCACCATCAAACTCACGGAGATTTTGAGGAGAATGGTCCTGACTGCTCCCCAGCCATCTTGACGTCTGTCAATCACCACCACAAACCCCGCCTCCGCCTCCTGCACACTGTAGCCACGCCCACAAAGGTGTCACACACACAGTCACACACAGACAGAGTCACACACACACACCATACACACCACACTTCACAACACACACACACACAACACACAACACACACACATCAAATTGATAAAACTATAATTTTCATCAACATCATCAGGTTCGTTATTTTTGTGCCATCATCGTTATCAACAGCTATTATATATATATATATATATATATATATATATATATATATATATATTATATATATATATATATACTTCTTTTTTTAATATAATTACTGCAATACTGATCTGCTGCTGCTGCAGCTGCTGCTACTGCTGCTGCTACTGCTACTACTGCTGCTGGTGCTGCTATTGCTGCTTCTGCTGCTGCTACTGCTACTGCTGCTGCCACTGCTGCTACTGCTACTGCTGCTGCTGCTGCTACTGCTGCTACTACTGCTGCTGCTGCTGCTACAGCTACTGCTGCTGCTACTGCTGCTCTCCTACTGCTACTGCTGCTGCTGCTGCTGCTACTGCTGCCGCAGCTGCTGCTGATGATGATGACAGTATTGTCATCAACGGCATTCATCAATAATATGCCAAGTTAAAAACTACAGTGCACCATGTTTTATTTTTTGACTTTTTTAAAACAGATTTTGCAATGTTGCTACTGCTGGTGGTGGTGGTGGTGGTGGTGGTGGTGATGGTGTTGATGATAATGATAGTGATGATGATGACAGTATTTTCATGGGCACTTGTCAATAATGATAGGCCAAGTCAAAAACTACATTTCAGCATTGTTTTTCACTTTTTTCTAAAATAAGATTTTGGCAATATGATACTGCTACTGCTATGTTTGATATCAGCAAAATATTACATATCACAAAAATGCGTTTGTAGAGATAATTTCAACTTTCACTAAATAATTATACACGCAGGGGACGGGATAGCTCAGTGGTCAGAGCACTCCCTTTTCCCAATACAAGCTAAGGCTAATGTCGTTTTCCCAATACAAGCTAAGGCTAAGGTCGCACACCGGTACTAAAAAATCACTCTTTTCCTTCTGTTTTTCTATGTGACTCTTATATTCATACGTACTAACTCATACGTACGTACTAAGGCATCCACACAAATAAAAACCACTTTTTGTGAAAGAATAGCCTCTGACTCAAAACTCACGTGATTTTGACAGATTTGTAGGTTTGAATTTTTTTGATTTTTCAGCAAACACTATACCCCCCTCAGTCCTTAATCGTCTGCTAGCTTCCTTACCGC
>CM054165.1:41143238-41145738 GCA_028751875.1 Rapana venosa
ACTGCACAGAACCGAGCCCAGGTTCGAGCCACCACCACCATCAAGATTTTTCCCCTTGGAGTTGACATCAGTGCTGATTCCGCTCCCCCGTTCGGATGAGACTATCAACCCATTCTGCCTTTGGAAGAGTAGGTCATTTGTACCGGCAAGAACAGATGACAAAAAAACAAAACAAAACCAAATACAAACAGAAAGCCCCGCACGCATACTGGTGTGGTGTTTACAACACAGCATCCCCACAGTCAGAATGTAGCTACTTTAATGGTGGACAAAAACGGTCGCATATACAAACAATATCAACAAAGGTAAACCTAAGAGCTCTAGCCAAGGAACAGGCAACAAGATACACAAAAAAATTCAGTGTGACTGATCTGAAAAGTTTGAAGTCCTCGAGGAGTCGCTGAGGTAGCATTCTTATACTTCCAGGCAGGGCATCTTCAGTATGCTGAATCTAACGGGGCCCATTTCTCTGCTGATCACAGAATGAATGCTGGGTACGTTCGTATCATTCATATCACAGGTCATACCTGACCTACTCTCCTATGCTGGATGGAGTTCTTATATATGTGTGTGGTATGTGTATATATATATATATATATATATATATATATATATATATATATATATATATATATATATATATGTGTGTGTGTGTGTGTGTATGTGTGTGTGTGTGTAAATGTGTATGTGTGAGTGAGAGAGAGAGGTAGCAAGAGAGAGCGCGAGAGAGAGAGGGTGTGTGTATGTATATGTGAGTGTGTGTGTGCATGTGTGTGCGTGTGTGTGTGTGTGTGCATGCGTATATATATATATATACCGTAAAATCCCTAGCAAACGCCCACCCCCCCTGTGCACTGATTTAGGGCAAAATGGGGGGGGGGGGGGGCGTTTGCTAGGGATGGACCCCTTTGCAGAAAGTAATTTTTGTGCTCAACCGTGTAATTGAGTGAAAACAAACCCGAAAGCATGTAAGTTAGGTCGTGTGAGTAGAAGTGAAGGAAAAAATTTTTAAAAAGCGACTTTGAGGCAAAGAAGGCCAACGAGGACAATCATGAGAGAGAGAGAGAAGAGAGAGAGAGAGAGAGAGAGAGAGAGAGAGAGAGAGAGAGAGAGAGAGAGAGAGAGAGAGAGAGAGAGAGGAGACTGGCTCTTGTGAAAACAACACGAGCATGATTTCTGTCATTCATATTTATAAAGTAAAAAGAAAATCGCCAGACCTTTGCAAGGACAAACAATAAGAACACAATTCCGGGAAAAAGAAACTTGGTCAAATGTCGAAATGTCAACACCAATGAAGTCCTTTCTTTCTGTACAGGGAAAAAGTTACACCATCGTCTTTGGAAATGAAACGTCAAATGACCTTGGATTTTGTCTTCAAAAGGCCCAATCTTTCGGAGAAAGAAAAACCCACAAACAGAAAAAAAAGAAACAGAAACTCGAAAAAACACGAACAGCACTCATTAACACATGAACTCATCTTGCTAACTGCCTAGCTGGGTAAACAGTTTCAGTCTTAGTACCGGTACTTATTCCAGTCCCTCAAAGTCTGCATCGGCGTCGCTCTCATCCAGGTTGTCGTCCTGGGCCCCGTCGTCCTCACTCTCTGGCTCTTGTGGACCAGGTGCATTGCCATCAACACAAGGCAGGACAGCGCCGATCTCGTTCGGAAACCATTCCAGCACTTTGTCGTCCTCAGATCCATCCATGGCGTTGGATATGGCGTACATCAGGAACGATTTAACGATCGTTTCGGGTCGAATGTTGTCCCACGCCCTGCTGACCCAGTTGATGACGTCTTGTCTGGTGGCCTGCCTGGGGTTGCCAGCAGCAGTCGGTGGCCTGGGTTCCCTCATCCACTCCACCCAGCAATCTCTGATGGAGTCCTTAAAAGGCTTGGCAAGAGCCACATCCACTGGCTGTGCCAAAGGGGTGCAGCCTGCAGGATTGAACATGGTGTCCACTTGCTGTGCTTGGAGTGCGTCCCTGACTTCCTGAGTCCTATGGGCACTGTAACAGTCCAGAAGCAGGAGGCGGCGTTCGTCGGATGGCCCAAGGACACGCTGAATCCAGGCAATGGTGGTGTCTCTGGTCATCCAGCCATTGGCTGTCGCACATACACGAACATTGTCTGGCACTCTCAGCTGCAAAAAACCCGGGGTGGAATGTTCCCATTTCTCTCTCGCAGGATCACAAAAGCTGGTAATTTGGTTCCATCCACTGCCGCGTAAGTGCCACCGTGAAGCCTCGTTTTTCAGCCTTTGTGCTCTTGATTCTAACTTGTTTGGCACCTTTCTTGTTGTTGGTACGGGCTGGCATCATGTCAAACCAGACCATCGTGTTCATGATGTTGGACAGAGGATAACCATGGTGATGACGTAGTCGCAGAACGTTCCGTCGGAACTGTAGAAGTTGATCCTCAAAGTCTGCAGGGACCTTTTGGCTTGAGCTGGTTCCCTGTCTACAAGACACCAAGTGGCGCTGTTTCCAACGACTTAACCAC
>CM054165.1:41150738-41155738 GCA_028751875.1 Rapana venosa
CTTGGACCTCTGCGATACAAGAAGAGCACTGAAACCAACCAGGTCTTCCAACCCTAAAGAATACCGGAGGCCAACAATCTCGTGAAGAAGTCAATGTTAAAGGCCAGAGAGAAGTGGATCAGTGATCAATGTGATGAGATCGAAAAAAGCATGAAAGTGGGCAACAGTAAAAAGGCATACGACACCCTGAAGAAACTCACAAAACCACTTCAAACCCAAATCTTCAGTCATTGAAGACAGCTCCGGAAACCTCCTCACAGAAAGCTCAGCTGCATTGAACAGGTGGTCTGAATATTGTCAAGAACTGTACAACTACCCAATACAATCTGACAAGAGCATAATAGAAGAGAAAGCAGCAACATCAAGAGCACCCTCGCCATTACCTAACTGAGGGAAGAAGTGGAAGAAGCCATCCGCAGCTTACCAGTAGGAAAGTCCCCAGGAGCAGACAATATACCAGCAGAGCTGCTCAAGCATGGTGGCGAAACAGTCATCACATATGTTACAGCTATCTGTCAGAAGATTTGGGAGACAAAACAGTGGCCAACAGAATGGACACAATCACTCATTATACCCCTGCCCCAAGAAGGGGAATTTACGCCAATGCCAAAACTATAGAACAATCAGCCTCATCAGCCACGCCAGCAAGATCATGCTCAAAAGTTATTTTGAATCGACTCAAGAAGGAGGCAGAAGAACACCTTGCAGAGGACAAGCTGGGTTCAGGGCAGGCAGGAGCACAATCGAACAGATTTTTTAACTGCCACATCCTGATGGAAAAAACATCTTCAACATCAGAGAAGACCTGTTCCACAACTTCATCGACTTCAAAAAGGCTTTTGACAGAGTATGGCACGAGGCCTGTTGCAGGTCCTCAGAATGTTTGGCATTGAAGAAGGACTAGTGCAAACCATTCACGCACTGTACAACACCGCAAGCAGTGCAGTCCTTCTGAACAATCAGGTCGGAGACTACTTCAAAACACACAGTTGGGGTCCAACAAGGATGCCTGTTATCTCCAGTCCTGTTCAATCTGTTCTTGGAAAACATTATGAGAGAGAACCTCCATGACTTCCACTCTAACCATCTCCATTGGCGGCAGACCTCTCAACAACTTACGGTTTGCCGATGACATTGACCTCATGGGCGGAAGTAACACAGAGCTGCAAGATCTTACGACCAGACTTGAGAACAGAGCTGGAGCATATGGGATGGAGGTGAGCTCGGAGAAAAGTAAAGTACTTGTGAACAGCACGAGCAATGACACTGCTAAAATTTACATGAACGGCCAACAACTGGAGGAGGTAGACGCTTTTAAATACCTTGGCGCTACACTCACAAAGGACGGTCGATCGACGACAGAAATCAAAGTCAGAATAGCCATGGCAACATCTTCCATGACAAAACTCACCACCATATGGAAAAGTAAAGAGATCAGTTTCCCAATCAAACTAAAGCTCTACAAAGCCCTAATTCAGACGATCCTGCTGTACGGAAGTGAAACCTGGACATTGACTGCTGAAACAGCAAAGCGAATCCAGTCATTTGAAACAAAATGCCATAGAAAACTACTGGGCATATCCTGGAGAGAACTAAAGACCAATGAATTTGTCAAGAGTCAAATAACACGGCTGGAAGGTCCACAGGAACCCCTTCTCACCATCGTCAAGAAGAAAAAGCTGACATGGTTCGGCCACGTCACCCGCCACAACACTCTGCCCAAAACAGTACTGCAGGGAACACTCGAAGGTGGCAGAAGGAGGGGAAGACAGAACAAGTCATGGATGGACAACATCAGAGAATGGACCAGGATGAATGACTCGGCACTACTGCGCAGAGCCGAGGACCGAGATGGATGGAGGAGGCTTACCACGGCATCGTCTTTCATGTCTCCCCCACGACCGCCAAGGTTACGGGTCTGATGATGATGATACTCCATCTGTGTATTCCATCTGTATATTCCATCTGTGTATTCCATCTGTGTATTCCATCTGTATATTGCATCTGTGTATTCCATCTGTGTATTCCATATGTATATTCCATCTGTGTATTCCATCTGTATATTCCATCTGTATATTCCATATGTATATTCCATCTGTATGATTATTCCATCTGTATAATTATTCCATCTGTATATTCCATCTGTGTATTCCATTTGTGTATTACATCTGTATATTCCATCTGTATATTCCATCTGTGTATTCCATCTGTATATTCCATCTATATATTTCATCTGTGTATTCCATCTGTATACTCCATCTGTACATTCCATCTGTATATTCCATCTGTACACTCCATCCCGTTCCCCTCGCTCAGCCGCAGATGCTTTGTGCTTTCGAACACCCAGATTCAAACAAACCACTGTTGGCCGTCGCTCTTTCTCTGTTTCTGGTCCATCCACCTGGAATGAACTCCCTCTTTTCACTTCGCCAAAAGCCTTCGCTTGAATACCTTCAAATCCAGCCTCAAAACGCACTTTATTTCCTACCTGACGCTTTCCCCCTCATATCTGTTCCTACTTTTTCAACAGCATCCTTCACCTCCTTCATCACCACCTAAGAGTGTGTGTGTGTGTGTGTGTGTGTGTGTGTGGTGTGTGTGTGTGTGTGTGTGTGTGTGTGTGTGGTGTGTGTGTGTGTGTTTGGTGCGTGCGTGCGGCGTGCGCGCGTTCGTGTGTATGTGTGTGCGTGTGGGTATGTGTGTATGTGTGTGCGCATAAACTTGAAATATCTTATGTCATTTGAGGAAAGTTGCATGCGTGTAAATGATTTTGATTGCAAGCGCTTCGATTTGTTTGTTTTTACAAGATTCAGCACTATATAAACTCCATTATATTATTATTACTATTTTTATTATTATCATTTTTTAAAATTATTATTAGTAGTAGTATTGTTATTATTATTAAAGAAACGGTCGCATACGCAAAAACCTCACCATTGGTGAACCTCGGAGATAACTATAGCCGAGGAACGAACCCCCCCTCCCCCCAAAAAACAAAAAAACAAAAACAAACCAAAAAACCCAAACAAACAAAAAGAAACACACACAAAAAAACCACCCAACCCTCCACAATATTTGTCTTTTTCCTTCCTCTTCTTTGGTGGTGTGTGGGTGGTTGGGAGTGAGGGAGGGGGGGGGGTGGAGGAGGAGTGATTTTTTGGGTTGGTATTTTTTGGCGTTTTTGTTTGTTTTGCTTTCGTTGTTGTTGTTGTGTTTGTTGTTGTTGTTGTTGTTGTTGTTGTTGTTGTTGTTGTTGTTGTTGCTGCTGCTTGCTTGTGTTTTACGAGGTTATTTTTGTTTCTCCTTTCTTGATTTTTCTCCTGATTTTTGTGCGCATTGCGGGATTAGTAAAAAAAAAAAAAAGTGTGTGTGTGTGTGCGTGCGCGCGTGTGTGTGTGCGCGCGCGCGTATGTGTGTGTGTGTGCGCGTGTGTATTTTTTAAAATTTGGTTTATTTACTGTACTCTTTTAAATCGATGATAATGGAATAAACACTCATGTGCTTTTTTTTTTACATCCAGTCTCCGTGTGTATGCGGTTTTGTAAATTCTGTCATCTGTTCCTACCGGCACACAATGACCTACTCTTACGAAAAGCGGAACAGGATTTTACATGTGCGCAAGATGTTCTGCGAGAGCTCGCACACGGGGCCTCGGTTTATAGTCTCATCCGAAGGACTTTTGAGGAGAGCGGAGTCTGCACTGATGTTAACTCTAAGGGAAAATATCCCCTTGAACGGGAATCGAACCCAGGTCGTCAGATTGCCAGCGCAATGTTCTAACCACTAGGCTATCCCGTCCCGTCGTCATCATCTTGAATCTGGAATCTTGTGCACGCGCGCGCGCGCGCGCGCCTGTATGCAGTCATGCACGCGTGCGTTGGTAGGTAGGGAGGGTGTGGTGTGGTGTGGTGTGAAGAAGCGTGTACCTGTCAGCACCACGAAGTGTGACTGCAAGAGCTCCGCCACGTCTAGCACTTTGAAGCTGTTCTTCTTCTCCCCCATCATCTCACCTGCAACACACACACACACACACAGGCACACACACGCACGCGCGCGCGCATGCACGCACGGGCGCACGCGCGTGCACATACACTGAGGTAAATGGTCTTGAATACATCATGATCATGATTGTCATCATCGTCGTCGTCGTCGTCGTCTTCATCATCATCGTCGTCACCGTCAGCATCATCATCATCCCCTTCATCATCATTATTACCGTCATCACCATCATCATTACCGTCATTATCATCATCATCATCGACATCATCATCATTACCACCATCATCATCGACATCATCAACATCACCAGCATCATCAACAACATCACCACCACCGTCATCAATACCATTATCGTCACCATCATTATCCTCATCATAATTATCACCATCATCATCACCATCGTCGTCATCGTAACCACCACCACCACCATCATCGTCGTCGTCATCATCAACAACATCATCGTCGTCATAATCGTCACCATCACTATCGTCATCACCACCTTGAAACATCGAAACCTAGACCATGCCAGCAAAGTTAATTAAGAGCGAAAAAGCAAAAAAAAACAACTAAAAAAACCCAAACAGATCAGCTTCCCCACAAAGCTGCAGTTGTTCAGAGCTCTCCTCATTTCCATACTGCCGCAGTAGCAGTAGAAGCAGCAGCTGTACGGGGTGTGCAAGCTGCACCTTCACTGCAGAACTGGAAACGAAAAGCCCTGAGCCTCTGACAACCAAATCCTTCAGAAGACTCCTACACATCTCCTGGCGGGGACCACAGAACCAAGGAGTCTGTGTGCGGCCAGAGGTGATAGTCATGAAAGCTGGGCCACAGCAACAAACCCCTTCTGGCTGTTTGTTGTTGTCAAGACCTAGATTCAACCAATCCACCGTTGGCCGCCGCTCTTTCTCTATTTCGGGTCCATCGACCTGGAATGAGCTCCCTCTCTCTCTTCGCCAGAAACCTAGTTATGACGGAAACAGATGACAAAATTTACAAAACCG
>CM054165.1:41160738-41188238 GCA_028751875.1 Rapana venosa
TCTCTCTCTCTCTCTCTCTCTCTCTCAAATAAACAAGAAAGAAAATTAAAAATGAATATCTCTCTCTCTCTCCCCCCGCCCCCACTCTCTCACTCTCTCTCTCTCTCTCTCTCATCTCTCTCTCTCCTCTCTCTCTCTCTCTCCTCTCTCTCTCTCTCTCTCTCTCTCTCTCTCCTTCTCTATCTCGCCCTCCCTAACCCCAAAGACAGAATAAACTGCAATGCCCAAAATGTTCCTTGTTAGTTGTATCAACCTAACTTTGGTCATGTATGGATAAACCTGGGGATACCCAAATGTTACACAGTTTCCTCACGAGTTTAAAGATACATTAGTTCAGAGTTTCCCCGAAGACGCAATGCAGCTTCCTTAAGGTAAACAAAGGTAAAGGTGTTCCCAAAACCTGTGTGGTCGTAGGGGGAGCGAGGCATCACAGACCTCAGCTTCTCTAGGGGCCAGCATATTGAGGGCGGTGGCGCCCATCTCCTCTCCCTCGCTGCTTTACCTTCCCTGATCCTAAAGAGGGCAGGTACCAATTGACAGCTGGGTGAACTGGGGGACTGTACTGAAGCCAAGGCACGCAAACGGTCACCCATCCACTTGGTAACCACGCTTAAGGCTGAGCAAAAAACGGTCGCATACGCAAAAACTGCATCTTTGGTGAACCTCGGAGCTCTAGCCGAGGAACAAATACAAAAGTTCGGAGTAGAAGATTTTTAAAAAATGGTATTGTCATGTAAAAAAAAAATTAACAACGAAATATTCGATGACGAAATTTGGACTGTCACGTCAATGAACTAACAATGAAAAAATAGTACATGACCAAAAATGGGACTGTCACATCAATGAATTAACAACGAAAATATTCCATAACGAAAATGGGACTGTCACATCAATGAATTAACAATGAAAATATCCATGACCAAAAATGGGACTGTCACATTAATGAATTAACAACGAAAACATTTCTAGACGAAAATGGGACTGTCATATCAATGAATTAGCAATGAAAATATTCCATGACAAAAATGGGACAGACACATCAATGAATTAACAATGAAAAGATTCCATGTCGAAAATTGTTCAGCACAGCTGTCAGTTTCCCCCACTTTCAGCCGCTCTCAGCTGCTGTCCATTCCAGCCCAGCTGGTGCTGATTACAGCAAAAACTGACCACACTTGGACTTGGTAAAAGGAAGGGGTGTGCTACTTTTAACACTGGGCCCTGGACCCTTGACTGAGTTATGCTGGATTTGTGTGCTGTGGAGACTGTCGTGTTAACAACACTAACAATGAAATATTCGATGACAACTTCTTCTTCTTCTTCTCCTTAGTCCTTTTAGCTCCTAGCGGAGCATAGGGCCTCAACAGCGTCCCTCCACCTTCTCCTGTCTCTGGCAAGGGTCTTGGCCTCTTCCCATGTCAGGCTGGAGTCTCTCAGCTCACTATGCAGGCTTCTCCTCCAGGTCTGTTTGGGGCGCCCTCTCTTCCTTTTCCCCTGCGGGTTCCACTCGATGCCAACAATAATGGGGCTATCATGTTAACAAGACTAACAATGAAATATTCGATGACGATAATGGGGCTTTAATGTTAGCAAAACTAACAATGAAATATTCGATGACGATAGTGGGGTTATAATGTTAACAAAACTAACAATGAAATATTGGATGACGATAATGGGGCTATCATGTTAACAAGACTAACAATGAAATATTCGATGACAATAATGGGGCTATAATGTTAACAAAACTAACAATGAAATATTCGATGACCAAAAAAATGGGATTATCATGTCAATGAAATTAACAACGAAAATATTCGATGACAAAAATGGGGCTATAATGTTAATAAACTGAACAATGAAGTATTCGATGTGTATAAACACTTTTTGCAGTGTTAATAGCATGAACACGTACATATCTGAACAGAATTTTTTGAAAAAACCATTTGAAATATTTTAAAGACCAGATTCAGATATTGTATTTCTATTAAATATTACTAGGTAGAAAACAATTACTCATCACAGAAGACATTCTGATTTAGATCTGATTTTTTTTACTCTTTGTGCAAATTTTTTATTAAGGTAAAAAGGGTAAAGGAGTCCCATAACCTATAAGGTCGTAGGGGAGCGAGGCGTCAGAGACCTCAACTTCTCTAGGGCCAGCATATTGAGGGCGGCGCCCATCTCCTCTCCCTCGCTGCTTTACCTTCCCTGTCCCTAAAGAGGGCAGGTACCCATTTACAGCTGGGTGAACGGGGGGAACTGTACTGAAGCCAAGGCGCGCAAACGGTCACCCATCCAACTGGTAACCACGCTCGACGCTGCTTAACTTGGCTGGGGGAAAGCGAGTGCTCCGACCACTGAGCTATCCCGTTCCCTATCCTTTTTTTTTATTAAAAAGAAGATAAATCGCATTTCGTTTTGTGTTTTTCTGTGTTTTAAAAAAATCTAAGAACAAGATATACATCACCATAAATGTTATAGGTACCTTAGCCAGTTTTGGATAAATCTGTTTTTTGGGCATCTAGAAAAACAAAGATGTTGCAAAGAATTTGTCAATCTACCCGTTTCAATACCACCGATCATTCCGAAGTCGGAATGCGGCTACCTTCATGGTGGGCAAAAACGTTGGCATACGCAAAATCTCACCAACCTCGGAGCTCTAGCCGAGGAACGAAAAAAAAAAAAAATTCGACCGAGAATTTGGTACCGTCCATATCTTGATATGTGGACTGTTTTCATAATATGAGTATTTCGGCATCCACAAATCTGTTTGTGTTTGTTTCTTCTGTTTAATATGTATTTTCAGCATATTTTCTTTCTCCTTTCATCATCGTCTTTCGAAGGCAGCTTTGATGAGTCGCAAGAATATTAAACTATTCTATGTGGTACGGGACAGCTCAGTGGTCGGAGCACTCGCTTTGCCCCACAGCCAAGTTAAGCAGCGTCGAGCGAGGTTACCACTTGGATGGGTGACCGTTTGCCGCGCCTTGGCTTCAGTACAGTTCCCCCAGTTCATCCAGCTGTCAATGGGTGCTTGCCTTCTTTAGGGTCAGGGAAGGTAAAGCAGCGAGGGAGAGGAGATGGGGAGATCAATATGCTGGCCCCTTGAGAAGTTGAGGTTTCTGATGCCTCATTCCCCTATGACCACAGAGGTTACGGGACACCTTTACCTTTATATGGAATGCAAATGGCACTTCTAAATTATGAAAAGCGTCTCGCTGTAAGGTACCACCGAGAATGAAGCTTCAATCACCGCCGGGACCTCTGACGAAGGCTCATCCAGGAGCCGAAACTCCAGTCAGGTCAGGCCAAAGACGTGGTCCTTACTCCAAAATGCTTAAAATGCTGTCACTGAAAGACATTACTTTCTAGAGTTGTTTAAAAAAAATTCTCTGAAATTGAATCTTTGATATATCCTTTTCAAAATGATGGAGACGTTGTCTCCACTTGTTTTTTCTCCACGAACTATGTTCTGAATACTACAAAAAGAGTGTTGCGGAAGATTTTATCAATCTATTTTGGTTTAAAGCGTTCCGCGTACGACCGATGACTTCATATAACCTGTATTATCTATGTTCATTGTTGCCTAGTAAATGTAAAAATTCTGTAAGCTACACTTCCTTATTGAGGGGCAGACGATTTCAGTTTGAATGTTTTATTCATATATGAATAAAACATCCGAATCCAGACTTCTCTCTCTGTCTCTGTCTATCTTTCTGTCTGTCTGTCTGTCTGTCTTTCTCTCTCTCTCTCCACTATGCCGCCTCCGCAAGTCTGAATTCTGTTTAGAATTTGCTGGAGGGCAGTTTTCATATTGTATGATTGTCCGTCTTGCTTTTTTCTTGTCTGTTTTCTTTTCGTTTTGTCTGAATTGTCTGTCTTGCTTTTGTTCTTATCTGGGGGGGGAGGGTGGGGTGGGGTGGTGGGGGGGGTGGGGTGGGGTGGGGGTTCTGCCTGTCTGTCTGTCTTTTTGGTTTATCTGTCTGTCTGTCTGTCTGTCTGTCTGTCTCTCATTTTTGTTCGAGGGCTGGATGTAAAAAAAAAAAAAGCATGTGTAATGCTTAATCTATTACCCTCTGGAAAATAAAAATTTCAAAAATTGTTCTCTCTCTGTGCCAACCCACCCTCCACCTCCCTCCACACAAACACACCCCACCTACTCAGGCACCCACACACATCTACCCATCCACCTACACCCTTCCTTCCCAAAACCCCCCTTCCTACACACACACACACACTCCCCCCCCTCTCCATACCCACACACACCACTTTCCACACCCACAACCCTACCCTTCACCCACCCACTCACCCAACATCCCACCACCCCCGAAAAATAACCCTCCTCCAACCCCCTCCACCACCCCCCCACCCACCCACCACCCCCACCCATCCATCCACCCCACCCACACACCCCCCCCCCCCCCCCCCCTCACCCATCACCACACCCACCCAACCCCTCCACCCACCACACCACCATCCACACCACCACCCCAACCACCCCCACCCCCCACCCCCAACCCCCCCCCCCCCTCAACCCCCCCCACCCCCCCCAACCCCCCACACCCCCCCCCCCCACCCCACCCCCCCACACCCACCACCCCCCCCCACCACCCCCTCACCCCAACCCCCCTCCCTCCCCCCCACCACCCCCCCACCCCACTCCCCCCCAACCCCCCCACTCACCCCACCCCACCACCCCACCCCCACCACCCCACACCCAACCCCCACACCCCCACCCCACACCCCCCACCCCACCCCCCCAACCCCCCACACCCACCCACCCCCCCCCACCCCCCCACCCCCCCCCAACACCCCCAACCCCCTCACCCCCCCACCCCCACCCACCCCAACACCACCCCCACCCCCCTCCCACCCCCACCCCTCCCCACCCCACCCCCCCCACCACAACCCCCCCCCCCCCCAACCCAACCCCCCCACCCCACCCCCCATCCACCCACTCACCAATCTTAGGATGGTAGAACAGGAGCAAGGTTCGCGACTGGTCGACGCGTAGCGAGACTGCCGCAGAGCCCACTGCGCGATGCGTCGACTCTCCGCGATGATCCCGTTGCGCCCGTGCACATCCTCTTCCGGCAAGGGCAGCAACTCGCCGTCGCGGTCCGGGCTGTCGGTAGAGGGCGTGTCGGTGGCCGAGAAGACCGAGGACGTCCATCCGGAGGAATCTCCCGAATCGCTCGACAGGCGGCGGTCCAAGGGCGAGCTCTTCTGCTTAAAGTTCTCCACGAAGTGTTCGATGTCCTCTTCGATCTTGCGGTGGACGAAGAGAGGGTTGTGGTTGTTGTGGTTGTTGTGGTTGTTGTGGTGGGGGTGGGGGGTAGGGGTGGGGGTGAGGGTGGGGAAGGTGGGGGTGGTGGGGGTGGTGGTGGTGGTGGTGGCTGCGGGATTCTTCGCTTTCGGGACTGGACAGCATGGCCATGGCTGCCAGCGAGGCCGATGTGGATGAAGATGTGGAAGATGTGGGTTGGGGTGGGTTTGGGAAAAGATGCGGGGGTGGAAAGGTGCTGGGGTGGAAAGGTGTGGGGTGGTGAGGTGTGGGGGTGGAAAGGTGCGGGGTGGAAAGGTGCGGGGTGGAAAGGCGCGGGGTAGTATATGTGGGCTGGAATGTGAGTTGGAAATATGTGAGCTGGAAATATGTGGGCTTGAATGTGGGCTGGTATATGTGGGCTGAATGTGAGCTGGAAAAATGTGGGCTGGAATGTGAATTGGAAATATGTGAGCTGGAAAGATGAGGAATGGTATATGGGGCTAGAATTTGGGCTGGTATATGTGGGCTGGAATGTGAGCTGCAAATATGTGGTCTGGAAATATGTGGGCTGGAATGTGAGTTGGAAATATGTGGGCTGGAATTATGTGGGCTGGAATGTGATCTGGAAAGATGTGGGCTGGCACGTGAGTTGGAAAGATGTGGGCTGGTATATGTGGGCTGGTATATGTGGGCTGGTATATGTGGGCTGGAAAGATGTGAGCTGGAATGTGTGATGGAAAGATGTGGGCTGGAATGTGGGCTTGAAAGATGTGGGCTGGAATGTGAGCTAGAAAGATGTGAGCTATAAAGATGTGGGCAGGAAAGATGTGAGCTGAGAAGATGTGGGCAGGTATATGTGGGCTGGGATGTGGGCTGGTATATGTGGGCTGGAATGTGGGCTGGTATATGTGAGCTGGTATATGTGGGCTGAAAAGATGTGGGTGGATGATGTGGCTGGAATATGGCCGAAATGTGTTGGAAAGATGTGGGCTAGAATGTGGCAGGAAGGATGTCACAGGAAAACTGGAGAGATATCACGGCATGTGACAATAATGTGGTGGAGAAATGGCAAGAATGTAGGCTTGAGATGTGGCACAAAAGATGTGGCCGGAATGTGGCAGAACGTGCCCCCCAAAACGTCGCTCAGACGTAGCAGAGATGTGCCCAAGATGTGGCATAAAATGTGGCTGGAATGTGTCAAGGATGTGCCCCCAAAAGTCACTCAAAAGTCACAGAGACATACCCAAGATGTGGCGCATAAAGATGTGGCAGCGATGAAAGCGAGGAGCAAAGCGATGTAGCTAAAAGAAATGTGGCCGAGAAAAGGACCGTGACGCGGAGAGATGTGGCTGGTATGTGGTTGACCGGAGGATGTTGTTGAATGTGGTAGCTGTAGCTTCCAGACGTGGTCACAGAGGCTGCAGATATGGCTTCACATACGTGTCAGAAGCACGGTTTTCTCTAAAAACACAACAACTTCTCTTTCAAATCTTTCAGCTCTCCACCTTCTTAGGTCAGAAAGCAATCGCTGAATTGGAACGAGAATTCGGTTCTTGAAACTAAGGATCCAGAACACAGTTCTCAATGGGTTCTTTTTTGGTTGGCGCTAGGTTGGAGGCCTAGGTTGAAGCTTGTCTATCATCCTGGTCTTCATTTTTTTTCTTTGTTTGTTGACAAGAAATTTAAAAAAGAGGTTCACAATATCTCTTGGTAGTAAGAGAAGAATTCAACAATGACTGTTATCATTTTTTTAACGAAAGAAAGTTTCAAAGATGAATGAAATGCCAAAAAAAGTCACGATGATTCCAAGAGAATTCTTTCATTGAAGTTTAAAAAGGAAGAATCTTTGTTCGTGGTTTAGTGTTGAGAGGGGGGTAAGCGGGTTTTGAACTGTTTGAGCCTGGTGGAACTCACTGACAAAGAGTTGATGGAAGGTGTTTTCTCTGGGTGAGGTTCCTCCTTGTAAAACCTTTTACCATTACCTGAACTAGGAATGAATGGTCAAATCAGGCTCACTCTGTCCTGGAGATGTGCTCGTTTGACGAAATATCAACTTGATGCCTTCCGAAATCCAGTTTCGTAGAAAATGCTAAAGTTCTGCGGTACAGATTTCATGTCGATGATGTCCTCAGAATTATCAACAGTCTTGCAATGTAAACCTCATTCGCCCAGTTCTATCACAATGCAGAAAATGTCACAGCTGTATGACTGTGATAGGTTAATCAAGTCATAAAATGCAGAAATATCACAAAAAGATGTATGGCTGATGGGTTTAGTCAAGTCACAAAATGCAGATACTGTTACAATTTCTGTATGACTCTGATGGGTTAATCAAGTCACAAAATGCAGAAATATCACAAAAAGATGTATGGCTGATGGGTTTAATCAAGTCACAAAACGCAGATACTGTTACAATTTCTGTATGACTCTGATGGGTTAATCACAGTCACAAAATGCAGAAATTTCACACTATCTGTGTGATACGGGTGGGGTTAATCACAGTCACAAAATACAGAAATGTCACAATTGATGTGTAACTCTGCTGATGGATTTAATCACATTCTGCTTTTCCAAGCCATTTTTAAAAAGGTCTGTCTAATGTGGCCGATCACGAAATGATTCGTGTGGCCAATGCAGGAACTGAATTCTCTTTCACAGATCAGTCATTCTGGTGTGCATCCACATACATCTCCTCCACCTAAGTGTCCGTTTACCAAATAATGATAATCTGACGTGTCTGTTCACTGACCAAAGTGTTGGTGTGTTCAATGGCAAGCTGGTCAGAATGATCTTGGACAAGAGGATTTTGGGGGGGTAAGGCAATGGATGACCATCTCAGTAGCCATTCACAGATCGATTGAAGTTAAGTGTCCATTCACGTTGGATTATTTGATGTGTCCAGTAGCTGATTGCTCTGAGAATCCGTTCACGTTTTGATTTGAATGTCCCTTCACGTTTTGATTTCAAAGTTCATTCCTATTTTGAACGGAATGCTGATTCACATTTTGATCATAATTTCCATAGACAGCTTGATTGAAGCGCTCAGTCACATATTGATGGGCATTTTCGTTCATATTTTGATGGGCATGTTCATTCACATTTTGATGAGCATGTTCATTCATATTTTGATTGGAACATCCGTTCACATTTCAGTTCGAGTGTCTAGTCATCGTTTGATTGGAGTATCTACATTTTGATTGAAGTATAATTATATTTCCATATTCATCTACGTTTTGAATGGAGTATTCATTGACGTTTAGACCAGAATGTACATTGGGGTTTCCATCAGAATGTTTGTTTACGTGTTGAACACAGTATCACTGACGTTTTGATCAGAATGTTCATTTCCGTTTTGAACGAGATATTCATCGACGTTTTGATCAGAATGTCCATTGGGGTTTTGATCAGAATGTTTGTTTACGTGTTGAACACAGTATCACTGACGTTTTGATCAGAATGTTCATTTCCGTTTTGAACGAGGGTTCATCGACGTTTTGATCAGAATGTACATTGACGTTTTCTCTCTGATTTGTGCGTCCTGTCCAGTCATCATTGATTGGTTGGTATGTATAATAATTGTGACACTCCACCACGAAATGAGTCGCTTCTCACCAGACCCACTTTTCTGCTAGAAGCCCTTTTAGGCAGGTGGGGGGGGTCAGGTTGTGGATTTTGAGATTTTGATTTATTATTTTAAAAAAATATAGCAACTCTTCTATCTTGTTCTAAAGTATCAAAGCATAATTTTGTTTCCATTTGCTTTAAAATTTCATTTAAAAATACCGAAGCCCTCATTCTGACCACTTATTTCGATGCTAAACTTTGTCAATTTTTCATTTTGTCACTTCCTGCAGTCTGTCATTTCGATTTGTGATAACTTTTCATAGATTTGTCCGATTTTCAGTCTGTTTTTTGCATTGAATAGCCCTTTTATCGCAGATTATTATCATGTCAATATCTAAAAACTGACCTCTGGTGCAATGCGACTCATTATGGGGTGGAGTGTCACATATTATATCCACTCACAGATTCATTTGTAGAACTGTTCACAACCACCTATTCTATTTGTTCACGTAGCCAATGAAATAATAATGCACGACGATCCTCGATGCTAGACCTGTCATAGAAAAATGACGCCCCTCAAGTCAACAGTACCTGACGCATAACGGCATTTTCGCACATAATTATGACAGACAACAATAGTCGCTGTCTGATTGAGCAACGACGACGACGACGACGACGACGAAGAAGAAGAAGAAGAAGAAGAAGAAGAAGAAGAAGAAGAAGAAGAAGAAGTAACGTTTTCATAATTATCTTATCATATTGCACACCAAAACAAACGAAAAGGAGCTCCAAAAGAAAATGCAAAAGCATGTAGGATAAGGTGTTCCCGTAACCTATGTGGAATAGGGGGGCGAGGCGTCAGAGACCTCAACTTCTCTAGGGAGCCAGCATATTGAGGGCAGAGGCGACCATCTCCTCTCCCTCGCTGCTTTACCTTCCCTGACCCTAAAGAGGGCAGGTACCCATTTACAGCTGGGTGTGATGGATGGGAGGGGGAGGAGCACACAAGCGAAAGAGAGTGAGAGTGAGAGAGGAGAGAGAGAGAGAGAGAGAGAGACAGACAGATAGACAGAACAGACAGACAGAGACAGAGAGACAAAGAGAGACGGAGAGAGAGACAGAAGAGAGTGACTCAGAGAGAGAGAGAGAGAGAGAGAGAGAGAGAGAGAGAGAGAGAGAGAGAGAGGAGAGATATCACACAAACACACACACACACACACACACACACACACACATCGCCGTCTGATATCACTTTTCGTTGGAAGACGTTAACTGAAAAGAAGAAGAAAGAAGAAAAGAAGAAGAAGAAGAAGAAGAAGAAGAAGAAGAAGAAGAAGAAGAAGAAGAAGAAGATAGAAAAAGAAGAAGAAGAAGAAGAACAAGAACAAGAAGAAAAGAAAAGAAGAAGAGGAACACACACACACACACACACACACACACACACACACACACACACACACACACACACACACACACACACACACACGCAAGCAAAAGAAAGAGAAAGAAAGAAATTAAGAGAGATAGAGAGAGAGGGAGGGAGAGAGAGAGAGAGAGAGAGAGAGAGAGAGAGAGAGAGAAGAGAGAAAACAACACACACACAACACACACACTACTCCCCCCCCCCCCCCCCCCAACCCCTATACACACAGGAGAGAGAGAGTGAGAGAGAGAGAGAGAGAGAGAGAGAGAGAGAAGAGAGAGAGAGAGAGAGAGAGAGAGAGAGAGAGAGAGAGAGAGAGAGAGAGAGAGAGAGAACACAACCCCTACACACACACCACAAAACACACACACAACACCACTCCCACCCCCATCCACCCCACCCATCCACACACAGACCCCCTACTCCTGCCCCCTGCCCCCCCCCCCCCCCCACTTACACACCGACACCCCCAGTCCACCACCCACCTTCCCCCCCTACACACACACACACACAGACACACACACACACACACAGAGTAAGCCTATCGTCCTCATCCTCACCATTTATCTTCATAACTTGTCCAAATAACCTCGCGGCCAATTAGTCCCCACGATTATATACATGTGTGGTGATGATGGCATAACAACCCTGCTCTGTCCCCCTCATCTCTGTCTAATGATGCATCACCAACACTGGCACATAGTCCTCTCCAGCCATACACACACACATGCACGCACGTATGCTCGCATACACACACACACACATACACACACCACAGACAGACACACACACAAAGAAAACACGCACACAAGCACACACACACACAGAAAATACGCACACAAACACACACACACACACACACACCCCACACCACAGACACACACACACAGAAAACACGCACACAAACACCACTCCGATTCCCGTTCAAGGGGATATTTTCCTCTGGAGTTAACATCAGTGCAGACTCCACTCTCCCCCTAAAGTCCTTCGGATGAGACTATAAACCGAGGCTCCGTGTGCGAACGCACGCAGAACATCTTGCGCACGCGTTAAATCCTGTTCCGCTTTTCGGAAGAGTAGGCCATTGTCTGCCGGTGGAACAGATGATAGAATTCACAAATCCGTATACATACGGGGACTGGATATAAAAAAGCACATAAGTGCTTATTCCATTATCCTCGATATAAAAGAATTAATTACATAAATAAAAAATAAAGAACACACGCACACACACACCACTATATATTGTTTTTGATAGTGGACATTTAAAAGCACTTTTACCTGCTGTACCAAGTTTGTCACTGGATCAGATTTTGTCTGAACCATCGCTACTGTTAGACATTGTGTTAGGATTGATAAGAAGTCCGATAATTCAGTTTTGTAGTATGTTAAAGTTACTTTTTATTCAGTACTGTTATCTGACATTTTTCTGTTATTGTTTGCATTCTCTTGTTAAGGTTAATTTTTCCCGTCTAAAACCACACAGACACACACTCACCACACACACACACACACACACACACACAAATACACACACACACTACACACACACACACACACACAATCTCCTAAACACACAAAAACACACACATGCGCGCACACGCTCGCCTCTAATGTTCTTAACAGAAATGTAATGTAAATGTCAGCCAGTAATGTCCTGAACAGAAGAATCTGTCCTTAAAGTGTGAAAGGGTAGACTAGAAATAAACCTTTTCAGCCACAAACACACACACAACACACACACACACACACACACACACACACACACACACACATACATAACACATACATACACACACAAAACCTCCCAAATACACCACAGACACACACAACAAAAACACACATACACAACACACACATAGACACACACAGCCTCACACACACACAACCTCCCAATCACACCACACACACACACACAACACACATTACACACACACACAAACACACATACACAACACACACATAGACACAAACACAACCACACGCACACACTACACACACACACACACACATAGACACACACGCACACAAAACACACATACACACACGCGCACACAAAACACACAAACACACACAACCTCCCAAACACACCACACACACACACATAGACACACACGCACACAAAACACACATACACACACATACACATACACAACCTCCCAAACACACACACACATACACAACACACACAAAGAACACACACACAACCTCCCAAACACACCACACACACACACACACACACACCACACACACACACACACAACCTCCCAAACACACCAACGACACACACACAAACACACACACACACACACACACAAACAAACACACCACACCCACACACCCACCCACACACAAACACACACAACGAACACACAAACACACAACACATACACAACACACACAAACAAACACACAACCATCCCAAACACACACACCACACACACACACACACACAAACACACACACAACATACAACACCCCCCCCCCCTACACACACACACACACAAACACACACACAAACACACACAACATACAACACCCCCCCCACACACACACACACACACAAACACAACCAGACACCCACCCACCCACCCACCCACCCCCCCCCCCCCACACACACACACACACAAACACCCCACAACCCACCCACACACAAACACACCACACACACACACGCACGCACGCACGCGCGCGCGCGCGCGCGCGCGCGCGCCCTTCTTGGCAGAAACGGCACTCTTGTAACCGAAGGATCTTACAGATGCCCTAGAAACATGGCTTGTGTGTGTATTGATTTTCCCAAGGCGGCACAATACTCACCCCCTGAATATTCATTCTGTGTTGTTGTTGTTGTTGTTGTTGTCTTCAATTTATCGTCTGTTCACTCTAAGTGATATTAGACGAGGGAAATAGAAAGTGTAGTGGAAGTTAAAGAAGGGAGAAGAAGGAGTGGAAGGAGAAACGGTTAAGAAATAGCATCAGTGTTGGTTGTTTTTTTTTAAAACACCCAAAAAACCCCAACCCAACCAACCTAAAAAAGTAATGATAATACTTTTAAACAGGAGCAAAATATAAACTCAACAATGTGGAAACATGAAATAACAATAATGTACCTACACTAAATATTCAAGTGGACTATGCAATAAACATCTGGCAATGGCAAAGGCTAGCTTCGAATTCATTCTCTCTGTGTGTGTGTGTGTGTGTGTGCGTGCGTGCGTGCGTGCTTGCGTGCGTGCGTGCGTGAGTGTGTGTGATTCAGATTCAGAATATTTTATTGCCATTGAAGTCATGTAGACTTATTTGACACAACAAAACCATCAATTATAATTATCTATTTTGGCTAAAAGTGATGTACACTAAAAACATGTTGCATTTGACTTCTCTTTTTCTCTTTTTTCAAAACACTCATACACGTATCTGATGATATCTGCTTGATATATATCAACTGTGATTATATCACTTAATTTATGTACACAGATTTTGCGTTCTTTGTCTTTGGTTGTGTGTGTATGTGAGTGTGTGTGTGTGTGTGAGTATGTTGTAAGTGTGTGTGTGGTATGTGTGTGGATGTGAGTGTGTGTTTGTGTGTGTATTTGTGTATATATGTGTATGTGTGTGAAAGAGAGAGAGAGAGAAAGAGAGAGAGACAGAGAGAGAGAGACAGAGATAGAGACGGAGAGACAGGCAGACAGACAGACAGAGCGAGACAGAGACAGAGAGATGGGAGTGGGAGTGTGTGTGTACGTGTGTATGTGTACGTGTGTGTATGTATGTGTACGTATGTGTGTACGTGTGTGTACGTGTGTATGTACGTGTGTGTGCGTAGTGTGTGTGTACGTGTGTGTGTACGTGTGTGTGTGTGTGTGTGTGTGTGTGTGTGTGTGTGTGGTGTGTGTGTGTGTGTGTGTGTGTGTGTGTGTGTGTGTGTGCGTGCGTGCGCGCGCGAGCGTACGTGGATGCGTGCGTTATTTTTATTTTTTTTATATCTAGGACAATAGAATGAGCACTCGTGTGCTTTTTTTATATCCAGTCACCGTGTGTATACAATTTTTGTCAATTTTGTCATCCGTCCCTACCGGTACACAATGGCCCACTCTCCCGAAAAGCGGAACGGGTTTTAACGTGTGCGCAAGATGTGTGTGTATGTATGTTTGTAGCGCGTGTTGTTGTTGTTGTCTTCGATTTTACGTCTGTTCACTCTCAGTGATATTCGACGAAAAAAAATGCATGGAAGTTGATGTGGTAGTAGATAAGTGATAGTGTAGTGCGCGCGCGCGCGCGCGCGTGTTTGTGTGTGTGTGTGTGTGCGTGCGCGCGCGCGCGCGTGAGTGCGTATGTGTACGTGCACGCATCTCTGTATGACCTCATTCTGTGATTTGGAAGTCCCGCGTTCGGTGGGTTTCTAAAACACAAGCAGAGATCAATCGACAACAGATCGCAAATGAGCAAACGCAGGATTTCATAGCCACGCAATCATCGCATCCCACTTGATAATGAACAAGTTTTACCGTTTCAATCTCTTGTGAGCAGACCTCCACACCCCCAATCACATCCTAATTAACTAGCGCCTTTATTTATGACATTCTTCTTCTTCTCCTTCTTTTTCTTCTTCTTCTTCTTCTTCTCTTCTTCTTCTTCTTCTACTTCTTCTTGTTCTTCTTTCTTCTTCTTCTTCTTCTTCTTGTTCTTCTTCTTCTTCTTCTTCTTCTCCTCCTCCCCTTCTTCTTTTTTTATCCTCCTCCTCCTCCTCCTCCTTCTTCTTCTTCTTCGCAATTCTTCTTCGCAATTCTTCTTCTTCTTCGCATTTCTTCTTCTTCTCCTTCTTCTTCTTTTCTCCTTCTTTTTCTTTTTCTTCTTCTTCTTCTTCTTCCTTCTCTTCTTTCTCCTCTTCTCTTTTTCTTTCTTCTTTTCTCCTTCTTCTTCTCCTTCTTCTTTTTCTCCTTCTTTTTCTCCTTCTCCTCTTTCTTCCTCTTCTTCCTCTTTTTCTTCTTTCTTCTTCTTCTTTTTCTTCTTCTTCTTCTTCGCAATTCTTCTTCTTTTCCTCCTTGTTCGAATCCCGTTTGGGCCCGAAACTTTTCCCCCATCCATTAGACCATGAGTGGTGGTCGGTCTGGGCGCTAGTCTTTCGGATGCGACGATAAACCGAGGTCCCGTGTGTTACACAAAATTTTCAGCGCACTTAAAAGAACCCACGGCAGCAAGAGAGTTGTCCCTGGCAAAATTCTGTACAAAAAAGCCACTCTGATAGGGAAACAAATGCAGTTGTAGACAGACAAAAAAATTTTTTTTAAAGGGTGGCGCTGCTCTTGTGGCGGCGCGCTCTCCCCTGAGAGAGCAGCCCGAATTTCACGCAGAGAATCTGACGTGACTTAAAGTGATATAGATAAAGATAGATGATAGATAGATAGATAGATAGATAGATAGATAGATAGATAGATAGATAGATAGATAGATAGATAGATAGATAAGCGCCTGACAAGTCAGGCCTAGCAGCGCATCCGATTTTGGCGTGGAAAAGAGAATTGTTGGGGGTAATTTTTTAAAGCCTTTCTGGAATTAAGTCTTTTCTGGAGTAAAAAAAAGAGGGCGAGAGAATGGATCAAGAGGGCAGAAAACAGACACGAAGGAGGTGACTTAAAGAAAGGGAACAAGGCAGAAACAAAGAGAGGGATAGAAAAAAAAGGAATTCCTAGCACAGAATTTCCAAGAGGGGATGCTATTTATAGTGACAGGCCCAAGGGGCGGGGGGTGGAAGTGGGGTTTCGGGCCCAAATGGGATTCGAACTACCTCACACTTCCGACCCGGACTTTTCGCATTCTAGACAGGCGCGTTACCTCTAGACCACCGATCCAGTTGATCACCACACCGCACCACAACACAACACAACAATGCGCGTACAACGCTACATAAAAACAAAACAAAAATGGATGATCAAACAACTTCAGCACTGCAGTTATATTGCAGAGGAAAAAACACCAAGAGAGAAATTACTGTCACAACGACGTGAGATAGATAAATACCGTTTAATTGGAGGACAGACCGAGACCTTCTGCCCAGTGTGTGACTAAGCAGCCATTTTGCTGTCATTAAGACGCCATAAAACTCATTTCCCTCCTTCTCCTACCCTCCCCTACCCTATCCCCCTTCCCTGCCTATCCCGTTCATTTCTGAAAGCTAGTTCTGTGTGTGTAGGGAGTGGGGGGTGGGGGAGGGGTGCGTATGAGTGAGTGTGTGTGCGTGAGAGAGAGAGAGAGTGTGTGTGTATGTGTGTGTGTGAGTGTGTGTGTGTGTGTGAATGTGTGTGTGTGTGTGTGAGAGAGAGAGAGAGAGAGAGTGTGTGTGTGTGTGTGTGTGTGTGTGTGTGTGTGTGTGTGTGTGTGTGTGTGTGTGTGTGTGTGTGTGTGTGTGTTGTGTGCGAGTGTGTGTATGCATGTATGTATGTATGTATGTATGTATGTATGTATGTATGTATGCATGCATGCCTGTCTGTCTGTCTGTCGGTCGGTCTGTCTGTCTTTCTGTGTGTGTGTATGTATGTATGTCAGTCTGTATGTACGTGTGTATGTATGTATGTACATACGTATGATCTATTATGTACGTATGTATGTACGTATGTATGTATGTATGTATGTATGTATGTATGTATGTATGTATGTATGTATGTATGTATGTATGTATGTATGTATGTATGCATGCATGCCTGTCTGTCTGTCTGTCGGTCGGGCTGTCTGTCTTTCTGTTGGTGTGTATGTATGTATGTATGTATGTCAGTCTGTATGTACGTGTGTATGTATGTATGTACATACGTATGATCTATTATGTACGTATGTATGTACGTATGTATGTACGTATGTATGTATGTATGTATGTATGTATGTATGTATGTATGTATGTATGTATGTATGTATGTATGTATGTATGCTGCATGCATGTATGTACGTATGTATGTATTTATGTATGTATGTATGTATGTATGTATGTATGTATGTATGTATGCATGCATGCATGTATGTACGTATGTATGTATTTATGTATGTATGTATGTATGTATGCATGTATGCATGCATGCATGCATGCATGTATGCATGCAAGCAAGCATGTATGTATGTGTGTATACATGTATGTATGTACGCATGTCTCCCTCTCACACTCTCTCTCTCTCTCTCGCTCTCTCCCTCCCCCTTCCCCCCTCTGTCTCCCCCATCAGACTTTACCCCCACCCAGTCCCCAGAAACGTAATTTTGTGCTCAAACCCAAACTCAAAGTCTCGAAATAAAAGAATTTGTCATTGTCATTGTCCCTCGTGGGAATGCCCAGGGGAAGGGCCTGTCAGTATCAATACCATCGCCACCTTTTTCGGAAATTCTGAGCCAGGAATTCCCTCTTTTCTATCCCTCCCTTTGTTTCTGCCTTATCCCTTATCTTCCTGTCACTTTCCTTCTTATCTATTTTCTACCTTGCTGGACCATTTTGCTTCCTCCTCCCCCCTCCATCCCCCCTCCAACCAAAAAGATTTAAAAGATAACAGTTCTCTCCCACGCTGAAGATGGATGTCGCAGGGACTGACTTGCCAGGCGCTTAACGGCAGCGTAACGAATTTTTTGCTCATATGACAGACAACAGTAGTTGCTGTCTGAGCGTTCGACGAAGAAGAAGACTTTCCCTCCAGCTTCAAAATCGGCTACCTCCATTCCCCTCTAAATATCCATCACCATTAGTATAAATTGAAAACAATTCACATTATGTTTTTTTCATTTTTTCATTTCATTTTACCACTTTTAAGTCACGAGGTTTCTCTGCGTAAAATTCGGGCTGCTCTCCCCCGGGGAGAGCGCGTCGCCACAAGAGCAGCGCCACCCTTTTTTGTTTTTGTTTTTTTGTGTCTGCAACTGTATTTGTTTCCCTATCAGAGTGGCTTTTTTTCTAAGAGTTTTGCCAGGGACAACTCTCGTGTTGCCGTGGGTTCTTTTACGTGCTCTGAATAATTTTGTGTAACACACGGGACCTCGGTTTATCGTCTCATCCGAAAGACTAGCGCCCAGACCGACCACCACTCATGGTCTAATGGGTGGGAAAAGTTTAATTACACCGCCTAAAGTATTTCATTCCCACAGACCAACAAAACCAGGTCATGCTGAGGACGCCAGCCATTCACCTTAAGGTATCAGCCCCAATGTTAATGAAAGGAAAAGTGGCAGGGCGGTTAAGACTTTTATCTTCCCGACGAATAAACCGCGAGGTTCTGGGTTCGATTCCCCAGCCTTACCCTTTCTTCCTAGTTTTGACCCGAAAAATCGAAGATCGAGGAGACACTCTCTAAACCAGTCAGCCCTGTGTGACTTAAGGACTTGTGCACGTTAAAAGCACCTACGACAGTTGAAAATCAGGGGAAAAAAGTAGGGAGGTGCCTAACGACTGTCCTGGAAAAATTGGAAGGTTTAATTCTCAAATGTATCCCCGAAGGCGGAATTCAGCTACCTCAATTGGGGGTGGGGGAAGCGGTTAAAAAGTAAAAAGGTAAGGTGTTCCCATACCTATGTGGTCGTAGAGGAGTGAGACATCAGAGACCTCAGGTTCTCTAGGGGCCAGCATACTGAGGGTGGCGCCCATCTCCTCTCCCTCGCTGCTTTACCTTCCCTGACCCTTAAAGAGGGCAGGAACCCATTTACAGCTGGGTGAACTGTGGAACTGTACTGAAGCCAAGACGCGCATAAGGTCACCCATCCAAGTGGTAACAACGCTCGACGCTGCTTAGAATTGCGAAGAAGAATTGCGAAGAAGAAGAAGAAGAAGAAGAGGAGGAGGAGGAGGAGGAGGAGGAGGAAAAGGAGGAGGAGGAGGAGGAGGAGGAGGAAGAAGAAGAGAAGAAGGAGAAGAAGAAGAAGAAGAAGAAGAAGAAAAAGAAGAAGAAGAAGAAGAACAACAACAAAACAACAACAACAAAACAACAACAACAACAACAACAACAACAAGAGGAATTGAGGAGAACAAGAAGAACAACAAGAATTGTAAAGAAGAATTGCAAGGAAGAATTGCGAAGAAGAAGAAGAATGGAGGAGAACAAGAAGAACAAGAAGAACTGCAAAGAAGAATTGCAAGGAAGAAGAATTGCGAAGAAGAAGAAGAAGAATTGAGGAGAACAAGGATAACATTAAGAGTTGTAAAGAAGAATTGCAAGGAAGAATTGCGAAGAATTGCGAAGAAGAAGAAGAATTGAGGAGAACAACAAGAAGAAGAAGAATTTAAAGAAGAATTGCAAGGAAGAATAATTGCGAAGAAGAAGAAGATATGAGAACAAGAAGAACAAGAAAAACTGCAAAAAAGGATTTGCAAGGAAGAAGAATTGCGAAGAAGAAGAAGAATTGAGGAGAACAAGAAGAACAAGAAAAACTGCAAAGAAAAATTGCAAGGAAGAAGAACATGAAGAACGCGAGCGCAATGTCCAAGGCTCTAACCAACAAACTATCCCCCCCCCCCACCCCCCATCCCACTGCTGCGATATACAAGCAGCCCCGTCCCCCCCCCCCCCCCCACCCCACCCCCTCCCCCACCCCCTCCCTCTTGATTCCTTGCCCATCCCTCTCTCCCTCCTCACAAACATGCATGTTCACTCTCCTATCTCTGTCTCTGTCTCTCTCTTTCTCTTATATATCCCTAAGGGCAGGGACTGATTGTAAAAAAACCCACATGGGTGCTTATTCATTATCCTCGAAATAAAAGAATTTGTCATTGTCATTGTGCTTTTCTTCTTTCCCTCTATTACCTTTCTTTTCTACTCTGTTACGTACATCTATATTATGCTGCGGCATTGTTGTTATTGTTGTTGTTGTTATTGTCGTTGTCCATGCTATCATAATGGGAAGGGACAGCCTGGTGGTTAGAGTGACGTGTTCGTGATCTGCTGACCCGGGTTCGATTCTCGTTCTAGAGGATTTTTTTCCCCTCTGGAGTTATCATCAGTGTCCACTCCACTCCTCCCCCCCCCTCCCCCCGCCCCTTCATCCCCTCCCAAAAGTCCTTCGGATGAGACTATAAACCGAGGTCCTGTGTGCGAACGCGCGCAGAACATCTTGCGCACATCTTAAAATCCGTTCCGCTTTTCGGAAGAGTAGGCCATTTGTGTGCCGGTAGGAAAGGATAACAAAATTGACAAAACTGCATACACACGGGGACTGCATGAAACACATGAATGCTTATTCCATTATCCTCGATTTTGCGCTCACGTTAAAATCCGTTCCACTTTTCGGAAGAGTAGGCCATTTGTGTGCCGGGGTGGGAACGGATGACAAAATTGACAAAACTGCATACACACGGGGACTGCATGAAAAAACCACACAAACACATGAGTGCTTATTCCATTATCCTCGATTTTGCGCTCACGTTAAAATCCGTTCCGCTTTTCGGAAGAGTAGGCCATTAATTTTGTGTGCCGGGGTGGGAACGGATGACAAAATTGACAAAACTGCATACACACGGGGACTGCATGGGAAAAAAACCAACCCAACAACCCCAACCAAACACATGAGTGCTTATTCCATTATCCTCGAAATAAAAAGAACAAACCAACAAATAAATAAATAAATGGCGCGAGTTGACAAGTATGTCATATTTTATAGCTAGTCTCGATGACTCATATGGTAGGGCGACGTGCCAGATAACACTCCTCCCCCCGCACCCCCCCCCCCCCCCCCAACCACTTCACATACACACATGCGCGCATGCTTGCATGCGCGCACGCGCGCATACACACACACACAACCACACTCACACACAGGCGCGCGCGCCCACACACGCACGCGCACATACACACACATGAACACACACAGAGAAACAGACACACACATACACACACTCACACACTCACAAACACACACACACACACACGCACACGCACACGCACACACACAGAGGGAGAGGTGCTAACAGACATGGAGAGAGACAGACAGACGGACAGACAAAGATACGAACGGTTAGGCAGAGAAAGGTATGGACAGACATAAAGACAGGCAGACAAACAGACAGACAGATACACAAAAAATAGAGACAGACAGATAGACATAGATACATGCAGACAGACAGACAGATACACAAAAAATAGAGACAGGCAAACAGACAGATAGACAAAGAAACGGGCAGACAGACAGACAGATACACAAAAATAGGCAAACAGACAGATAGACAAAGATACAGGCAGACAGACAGACACACACACACAAAAATAGAGACAGGCAAACAGACAGATAGACAAAGATACAGGCAGACAGATACACAAAAACAAGACAGGCAAACAGACAGATAGACAAAGAAACAGACAGGCAGAGAGATCAAGGTACAGACAGACAGACAGACAGACGGACAGATAGTGAGACAAACAAGCGACAATTATGGCTGACAATCACATTAACAGACTGGCATCTTTCCCACCATGACAGGAAACACGGATACCATTAATTCTCATCATCTTCTTCATTCCATGAGCGCGCGCGCAGCACACACACACACACACACACACACACACACACACACACACACACACACACACACACACGAAGAGAGAGAGAGAGAGAGAAGAGAGAGAGAGAGAGAGAGAGAAGAGAGAGAGTGAGTGAGACAGACAGACAGACAGACAGGCACACAGGCAGACACACAGAGAGACAGAAAGACAGTCAGACAGAGACAGAGGGAAGCACTACTCAAACACAGCACGTGCGCGCATATATACCCACATACGTGTGTGTGTGTTTGTGAGAGAGAGAGAGAGAGAGAGAGAGAGAGAGAGAGAGAGAGAGAGAGAGAGAGAGAGAGAGAAGAGAGCAGACAGAGACAGAGACAGAAGGAGAAAGAAAGATACATAAATACATACAAACAGATATACATACATGCATACATACACACACATACATACATACATACATGCATACATACGTACAAAGATCCATACATATATACAAACATACATACATACATATATACATACATACATACAGAGAGATAGAGTATGCACACATACACTCACAAGCACACACACACACACACACACACACACACACACACACACACACACAGCACACACACACACACACACACACACACACACACACACACACACATCATGAATAACAGGAATGCAAACACTACACCACAATATACTTTCTATGCTCGCATACGTATATCGGCTCTTCTATGTCTTTAACTAAGTGCACACACACACACACACATACACACACAAACACACACACTCACGCACGCAGAACATCTTGCGTACACATTAAATCCTGTTCCGCTTTTCGTAAGAGTAGGCCATTGTGTGCCGGTGGGAACAGATGACAGAATTTACAAAACTGCATACACACGGGGACTGGATGTAAAAAAGCACATTAGTGCTTAGAAAAGAATAACATTATATATATTTTTAAAAACTCTCTCTCTCACACACACAAACATACACACACTCACTATCTCTCTCCCTCTCTCTCTTTCTCTCTCTCTCACACACACACACACACACACACACACAACACACACACACACACACACACACACACACACACACACACACACACACACACACCACCACCACCACCAACACCAACACCACCACACACACCACCACCACCACAAAGAAACGACGCAATAAAGCCAGCTTCTTTTAAACAACAAAGGCCACAAAGATTCACACCCAACAACTCTGCCATCACCAAACACAACACCTGGCCCGCAAACCCAGCCACCCCCCCCCCCCCCCCCACACACACACCTCCCCCACCCTCACCCTCAACCCTCAACCCCCCAAAAGCACCCAGGTTTCAATGTACTCAAAGCATACACCCACTACAAACCGGGGAGGGTACAATACTTTGTAGCAGTGTAGCTTAGCATCATCGCTTCCGCATATCGATCCATTCTACACACACACACACACATCCCGGGAGACATGGGCCAATTCCTTGGCCAAGCAATTCATTTTGGTTTCCCTTTGTTTTTTTAATATATAGGGCAGTATGCGTGATTCTTCACACACTAAAACCAGCATGTAGTGTTTTCTGTCTAATGACCTTTTATGCTGAATTTCGTGTTGACATTCGTAAAGGAAACCTCAAAACCAAAAATTGCGAATGCGTAAGATGTAGCCTCAAGAGATTATTACTGACTGGACACACCACGTACAATAATTTTTTTCGAGGCACGTATGCACCAAACCTCGCTGAACCTTTCCTTCTTCCGAATTTCGAGTCGCAGTACCTCTCTCCTCGAGTCACAGAAGGATTCCACACGAAGCGAAGATTCAATTTACTCAACAACAACAAAAAAATTAACCTCAGAACAAATTCATTTCACACACACAAAAAAGACGTCAGACTGTCTGTCTGGACACGGAAATACCCACAGAAGTGAAGACACCCCAAAAACACACACACATACACGCGCGTCACACCCTTTTTTCCTTTCGTGCACACACAGAGAGATCAGAAAACACACTTCGCCCTAGTCCTCCTAACTGTCACACTCTTCCCGACAAGTCTGGCACTGCTTCCTACTCCAAAAACGTCCAACCTTACTGAACGCCCAAAACCGCTGTTTAAAGAAAAGGAATTCACGCCATTGTCACAGCTTCCAGTCTGTGTGTGTGAGAGAGACACAGACTGACAGACAGAGAGACACACACGGGTCTCGCCTATCCCAAAACACAAACATAGCAGCCCACCACAAACGGTAGTAGCGGTGGCAGTGGTAGTAGTTGAGTAGGTTCTTGCTGGGGATAGCACGACCTGCTGGTCGCCTCAGCAGCAGCAGCAGCAACGGCAGCAACAGCTACGACAGCGAGCCGCCAGAAAGGAGGGATAGGAGGGAGAGAAGGAGGGAGGGAGGGAGGAAAATCAATGAGCTGGCAGCCACCAGAAGCAAGACTGGTCGGTCGTTTCGTCCAAACAGAGGCTGGTGCATAGCAGGGAAAGAAAGGACACCGTCTGCTGTGTGTATAGTCTCAGGGATTCACGCTAGCTTCTGTAGGGTAAGAGCGTGAATGCGCACACGTATTCATGTATGCGTGCGTGAGTGCGTGCGCGCGTGCACACACACACGCACGCACGGACCCGCACGCGCGCACACACACACACACACACACCCGGGGGACGGGATAGCCTAGTGGTTAGAACGTTGCGCTCGCAATCTGACGACCCGGGGTCGATTCCCGTTCAACGGGATATATTTCCACCTGGAGTTAACATTAGTGCAGACTCCACTCTCCCCAAAAGTCCTTCGGATGAGACTATAAATCGAGGTCTCGTGTGCGAACGCACGCAGGACATCTTGCGCACACGTTACAACCTGTTCCACTTTTCTGGAGAGTAGGCCATTGTGTGCCGGTAGGATTGGATGACAAAATGTACAAAATTGCAAATACACGGGGACTAGATGTAAAAAGTAAAAAGCACTTATTCCATTATTCTCGAAATAAAAGAATGAAATACAAATTAAAAAAACACACACACATCAGACACATACACCGACGCCACACACACACACACACACACACACACCAGACACAAAAAGGCACACACACACACCAGACACACACATATGCACGCACAAACACACAATATCTAAAACAAGATGCATTTGGAAAAAAAATTGCAACATTGAAAAGCTTCATACTTACACATTTTCCTTAAAAAAAAATTATTAATATCCTAGATGTATCTCAAGTTTGATACATATAAATCACCGTTTGATTTCTTGAAAAACTAAATATATATTCCCAAAACGTATTTTTTACTTTATTGTCAGTACATACCTTTATAGCATCCTATTTGTGAACCTTCCCTCATAGTCACATTGCACCTGATATACCCCTCTATCCCACTCCCCCCTATTTATTCCCTCCCCCATCCTGTCCTCCACCCTCCTCCCCCTATCCCATCCTCCACCCTATCCCCACCTGTCCTCCCCCTAATCCCATCCTCCACCCTATCCCCACCTGTCCCTAACCCCCCCCCCCACCCTATCCCATCCTCCCCCTAAAACCCCCCCCTCCCCCTGAACCCCCCCCCCCCCACCCAATCCTCCCCCTATCCCCCCCCACCCTCCCCTATCCTCCTCCCCCCTACACCGCCCTCCCTACCTGTCCTCCCTGCAACCCCCTTCCTTCTCACCATGGTCCCTATCCCTACCTGACCCTCCCCCCCCCCCCCAACCATCTATTCCTCTCCTCCCTCCCCTATTCCTCTTGTTCCTCCCTTCTACTCCCTCCCACGTCTATTCCTCTCCTCCCTTCTCCACCCCCTGCCTCTCATCCCTCCCCTCCCCTCTCTATTCCTCTCCTCCCTTCCACCCCCCCTCCTCCACCCTCCCCCTTATCTCTCTCCTCCCTCCCTCCCTCCCTCTATTCCTTTCCTCTCCTCCCTCCCCCACCTTAACCCCTATATCTCCACAAACAATGAAAGAAAGACCACACATCTCCTCCAAAGCTCGGAGGATTAGAAGTTAGGGGGGGTGATCCCCCGTAGGGATCACAAATTTCTAACTCACAGCTGAAACACTTGTCCTCATAGTTTTTACAACGTGTCATTGAACTAACAATTCCAACCTTTTAGGGTCTATTTTCTATAATAGTTCGAAATTTGTTTTAAAGTGATATCTACAACCATTAACTTTCACCCTGTACTTGTTCCAGACAAATAAACAGCAATTTCTACAATTTCATAGAAAAATTGTTGCTTTATTACCATGTGACGAAAGCTTTTGTCTGGACTACTAAGCAACTTTAAAACAATGCAAAGGGATATAATTGTTTAAGCTACCTGTGAAGGGGAAGTAATATGACATAAAATAGCACACACACGGTGTGTTTGCAACTCCGAATACAAGTAAACAAGGTTTATATGCACGCAGAAGATTTTCGCAGCTTGAAGACAGTAGTCACTTGCAAATTTCCTTTAAAAAAATGCCACTCTCAAAGTGATAAAGGTACACATGCAGGTGCACACTAAATAAATGAAAATAGCATAAAACTTCTTTTCTCATGTCCTGGATTTTTTTTTTTTTAAAAGGTAAAGGAGTCCCATAACCTATAAGGTCGTAGGGGAGTGAGGCGTCAGAGATCTCACTTCTCTAGGGGCCAGCATATTGAGGGCAGCGCCCATCTCCTCTCCCTCGCTGCTTTACCTTCCCTGACCCTAAAGAGGGCAGGTACCCATTTACAGCTGGGTGAACTGGGGAACTGTACTGAAGCCAAGGCGCGCAAACGGTCACCCACCCAACTGGTAACCACGCTCGAGGCTGTTTAACTTGGCTGGGGGAAAGCGAGTGCTCTGACCACTGAGCTATCCCGTCCCCATTTATTACCCTTAGGTAACAAATTATTTGCCAGTGACGATTCTCTTTAAGCTGTATGTTAGTTATTTACATGTTTTATAAGTTATGATACATATGAACGTTCCCCCATTATCCTGGAAATAACAGAATAAATAAATAGATAAATAAAGAAATAAACTCAACTGTATTTAGAGTTTTTGGCACATTCTATGTGTGTGATAAAACTTTCAATTTATTTTATGGCAATATTACCTCCCCTTCATAGGCTTTTATAAACAGTTATATTCCTTTATATTGTTTGAAATCACTCAGAAGTCCAGATAAAAGTTTGTATGTAATAGAAATGAAGCAGCAATTTTTCTATTAAATAGCAGACTGTACTGTTTACCTGCCTGAAACAAGGACATGGTAAAAGTGAATGATTAAGAATATTTTTTTCTCAATTTCTGAACAGATAATAGGAAAAGACACCTTAAAAATTAGGAATTGTTATCTCAATAATATGTTTGTAAAACTATAAGGGTAAGAATTCTAGCTGTGAGTTAGGAACTTGTGATCTCTATGCAGATCACACCCCACCTAACTTCTATTCCTTCAAAGTTTGGAGGAGACGTGTGGTCTATCTTTCCATGTCCGTGCACTTTTGTTTGGGTTTTCTTTTTAATCATTTTCATTGCAATCTAGGTATGAGGGGGTTAAATAGTAGTGGAGGTGAGTGTGATAGGTAAGGGCAGGAGGAGGAGAAGAGGGGGATAGAGTAGGGGGGAGCGGACAGGAGGGGACAGGAGGGGGTATAGAGAAGGGGGAGGGGGATAGAGAAAGGGGGAGTGGGACAGGAGGGGGATAGAGTAGGGGAGCAGGACAGGAGGGGATAGAGTAGGGGAGTGGGATAGAGAAAGGGGGATAAAGTAGGGGGAGTGGGACAGAAGGGG
>CM054165.1:41195738-41198238 GCA_028751875.1 Rapana venosa
GAAAAAGATAAAGAAGAAGGAAGAGAAAAATTGCGAAGAAGAAGACGAAGAAGAAAAATTGCGAAGAAGAAGAATTGCAAAGAAAATGAAGAAGAAGAAGAAGAAGAAGAAGAAGAAGAAGAAGAAGAAGAAGAAGAAGAAGAACAAGAACAAGAACAAGAAGAGCAAGAAGAACAAGAAGAAGACCAACAACAACAACATCAACAACAAGTGCAAGAAAACACGCTGTATTCCAATGTTCCAATGGCTTGTCGAAACGCGCAGCTGACACACTGCATTGTTCCTACAAGCTCCTGGGTGCTAAAACCTCTAATTCGGTTATGCAAGCTTGATCACTTATGCCCTTGTGTGTTCCCAGAAGACTCTTCCATTCTCCCCCCCCCCCCCCCCCCCACACACACACAATACATAGACACACACACATACACACACATACACACAACACACGACTCCCTCTGTTGCTTTTCTCACTCTGCTGTCCCTTTAGGAAGTAACATTGGTATGTAAATGCACTTAAATACCCAGGCGCGCGCGGTTGAGCGCATACACGTACACGCACGCGCGCGCGAGCATACGGCGCGTGCACACACAGAGACACACACGTAGGCATGCATGCATGCACAGAGAACACACACACATACACACACACGTGCACACTCGTACAGAGAACACACACGCGCATGCACGCATGTACGCACGCACACACACACACACGCACAGAGAACACACACATACACGCACGCACGCACACTCGCACAGAGAACACACACGCGCGCACAGGCATGCACGCACGTACACACACACTACGCACAGGAAACACACACACACATTTCTTCAATTTATCAGAAGAATGTACACCTGAAAGTGTCATAAACATCTGTACCGGCGCAACAATGCATCATCAAAAAACACACAAACACATATAATGATAATAATGTATGGAATTTATATAGCGCTGAATCTTGTAAAGCAACACATACACATACACACACACATATACACATACATACACATACACACACACATACACACACATACACATATACACACACACACACATACCACATATACACACACACAACGCAAACATACACACACACACATACACACACATACACACACACGCGCACACACACACACAACACATACATACACTACACACACACGCACACACACAACACAAAACGCACACCACACACAACACACACACACACACACACACGGGGAACGGGGTAGCCTAGTGGTCAGAACACTGCGCTCGCAATCTGACAACCCGGGTTCGATTCCCGTTCAAGGGGGATAGTTTCCCCTGGAGTTAACATCAGTGCAGACTCCACTCTCCTTAAAAGTCCTTCAGATGCGACTATAAACCGAGGCCCCGTGTGCGAACACACGCAGAACATCTTGCGCACACGTTAAATCCTGTTCCGCTTTTCGTAAGAGTAGGCCATTGTGTGCCTGTGGGAACAGATGACAGAATTTACAAAACCGCATACACACGGGGACTGGGTGTAAAAAAGCACATGAGTGCTTATTCCATTATTCTCGATAAAAAAGATTAAATTTTAAAAAATAAAAAATCCCCACATACACTTCTCCTCTCTCTCTCATCTCTCTCTCTCTCCTCTCTCTCTCTCTTTCCCCCTCTCCCCCCCCCCCCCCCTCTCCTCTCTCTCTCGCTCTCTCTCTCTCACTGGATTATTTTTTACTTCGTCTCGTGTCCATTGCCTGTATTCTTCTATCAATGTCTGCTGGTTTTGCTCTCCTCTTCTTTTCTCTCACTCTCTCTCTCTCTCTCTCGTCTCTCTCTCTCTCTCTCTCTCTCTCTCTCTCTCTCCCTCTCTCTGTCTGTCTGTCTCTCTCTCTCTCTCTGTCTCTCTCTCTCTCTCTCAAGTATAATTAAGTGTTAAGTTTATTGTCAACTTCATTGTGTATATGCTACACATTTCTTCAGTTTGTTTGCCTTTTGTTTTTTTGTCTTTATTATTGTTTTTCTTGAGGACCTGGTGTAAAGAAGCCGCTGCTTATCCAATTACCTCATTAAACATTCGAGTTCGAGTTCGAGTTCGAGTTTTCATTTCCTCTCTCTCTCTCTCTATCTCTTTCTTCTCTCTCTCTGTCTCTCTCTGTCTCTCTTCTCTCTGTCTCTTTCTCTGTCTCTTTCTCTGTCTCTTTCTCTCCTCTCTCTCTCTCTCCTCTCTCTCTCTCTCTCTCTCTCTCCTATCTCTCTCTCTCCCTCTTTCTCTCTCTCTCCCTCTTCCCCCCCCTCTCTCTCTCACCCTCTGTCTCTCTCTCCCTCTCTCTCCCTCTTTCTCTCTCCCTATCTCTCTCTCCCCTCTCTCTCTCCCCTCTCTCTCCCTCTCTCTCTCCCTCTCTCTGTCTCCCCTCTCCCTCTCTCTCTCCCCCCTTCTCTCTCTCCCTCTCTCTCTCCCTCTCTCTCCCCCCTCTCTCTCTCTCCCTCTCTCTGTCTCTCCCTCTCTCTCTCCCCCCTCTCTCTCTC
>CM054165.1:41210738-41215738 GCA_028751875.1 Rapana venosa
GAGCAGACAGACTGACAGACAGGCAAAGCAGACAAACAGACAGACAGACAGACAGACTGATCAGACAGACAGACAGAGAGAGAGACCACACAGAAAAAACAAACTGACAGACAGGCAAACCAGAAACGAGCAGACAAACAGACAGACAGACAGACAGTCTGACACACAGACTGACAGTCTGACAGACAGATAGGCAGACAGACAGACAGGCAGACAGTCTGACAGACAGACAGACAGACAGACAGATCAATAATTATTGCAGAATACTCCAGCATCTACATTTCTCTAGCCCAGACTGAAGTTGCCTCTGGAACCGTTGTGTTTGTGGCTTGAGGAGAAAAAGACAGAATATTATAACAAAACAGAACAAAACCACCAACACACACAAAAATGATATGAAAATATAAGGAGTAGGAGGAGAGGGGGGGGGTGTAAAGGAGGGGGGGGGGGGGGGGGGGAAGAAAGGAAAAGGTCAAAGATTGGATTAGGGTTGAAAGGGGGGAAGAGAGGGGGGGGGAGAGGGGGAGAGAGAGGGAGAGAGAGGAGGGGGGAGAGAGAAAGAGGGGGAGAGAGAAAGAGAGGTGGAGAGAGAGAGAGGGAGAGAGAGAGGGGGGAGAGAGAAAGAGAGGGGGAGAGAGAAAGAGAGGTTGGAGAGAGAGAGAGGGAGAGGAGAGAGGAGGGAGAGAGAGGGGGGAAGGGGAGAGGGGGGAGAGAGAGGGGGGAGAGAAATGAGAGGGGGAGGAGAGAGGGAGAGAGAGGGTGAAGGGGAGAGAATGGGGAGAGAGAAGGGGGAGGGAGAGAGAGGGGGAGAGAGAGAAGGTGAGAGAGAGGGGGAAGAGAGAGAGAGAGAGAGAAAGAGAGAGAGAGAGAGGAGAGAGAGGGGTGGGGGTGAGAGAGGGAGAGGAAGGGAGAGGACGGAGGGGAGAGAGAGAAAGAGAGAGGGGAGGGAGAGAGTAAGACATATGAAGTGTGCTTTTAGGTGAAAATAGATAGATAAGCAAGGAAAGCAGAGGCGAGGCTGGAAAGGCGAGGAAAGGCAAGGTAAAGCCAGGTAGAGGCAAGAAAGGAATGGCAAGTTATAGGTGAAGGAAGTAAAAGTACAGGCAAGGAAAAGGTAAAGCAAGAAAAAGGCAGGTAGAAGGCGAGGTAAAGGCGAGGTAAAGGCAAGTAAAGGCAAGGTAAGAGCAAGGCAAAGGAAAGTAAAAGTAAAGGCATGTAAGGGCAAGGTAAAGGGAAAGGTCAAGGTAAGACAAGGTAGAGGCAAGGAAGATAAAGACAGGTAAAGGCAAGGAAAGTAAAGACAATGTAAAGGCAAGGTAAGGGCAAAGGTAAAAAGGAAGGTAAAGGCAAGGAAAGATAAAGACAAGGTAAAGGCAAGGTAAGGGCAAGGTAAAAGGAAGGTAAAGGCAAGGAAAAGGAAAAGGCAAGGGAAATGCAAGGCATGTTTTACCTTGAAGAAGGTATGGCAAAGGCAAGGTAAAAGCAAGGTAAAGGAAAGGTAAGGCAAGGCAAGGCAAGGCAAAGGAACGTTTTTGCCTTGAGGTGCAAAGGCAGCAGGCCATCTGATTTACAGACCTTGTGTGCTGTTATCAATTTAATATGCTGCCACCTGTACATATAAAAGTAATGGTCTGATAACTCTATCCAGAAAACGGTAGGAAAAATAAATCAGTTGTGCAGAAAGTATGCAGGAAGCCGGCAGCAGAGATGGAGTATGCAATGTCAGGAACATGAAGAAGTCAGCATAGATGGCGTATGCAATATCAGGACATGAAGAAGGCAGCAGAGATGGAGTATGCAATGGCAGAACATGAAGAAGGCAGTAGAGATGGAAGGACTATGCAATATCAGGACATGAAGAAGGCAGTAGAGATGGAGTATGCAATATCAGGACATGAAGAAGGCAGGAGAGATGGAGTATGCAATGGCAGAACATGAAGAAGCAGTAGAGATGAAGTATGCAATGGCAGAGTATGCACGAAGAAGGCAGTAGAGATGGAGTATGCAATATCAGGACATGAAGAAGTCAGCATAGATGGAGTATGCAATGGCAGAACATGAAGAAGGCAGCAGAGATGGAGTATGCCATATCAGGACATGAAGAAGGCAGCAGAGATGGAGTATGCCATATCAGGACATGAAGAAGGCAGCAGAGATGGAGTATGCAATATCAGAACATGAAGAAGGCAGCAGAGATGGAGTATGCAATATCAGAACATGAAGAAGGCAGCAGAGATGGAGTATGCAATATCAGGACATGAAGAAGGCAGCAGAGATGGAGTATGCAATATCAGGACATGAAGAAGGCAGTAAAGATGGAGTATGCAATGACAGAGTAAAGCGACAAAGAAAAAGAGAAAATGGGTGGCGCTGCACTTGTGGCGATACGCTCTTCCCAGGAGAGAGCAGCCCGAATCTCACGCAGGTAAAAATTTGCCGTGATTTCAAGTGGTTTACAATACATTACAATGCAATACAATACAATACAACACAATACAATACAACACAATACAATACAACACAATACAATACAATACAATAAATACAATACAATACAATAAATACAATACAACACAACACAATGCAATACAATAAATACAATACAATACAATACAAACAATACAACACAACACAATACAACACAATACAACACAATACAACACAAACACAACACAATACAACACAATACAATACAATACAATAAATACAATACAATACAACACAATACAATACAACACAACACAATACAACACAATACAATACAATACAATAAATACAATACAATACAACACAATACAATACAACACAATACAATACAACACAACACAATACAACCAGTACAATACAATACAATAAATACAATACAATACAACACAATACAATACATCACAATACAACACAACACAATACAAAACAACGCAACACAATACAACACAACGCAACAAATACAATACAACACAACACAATGCAATGCCTCACAATACAATACAACACAACACAATACAACACAACACAATGCAATACAACACAATACAATACAACACAACACAACGCAACACAACGGAATGCAATACAACACAATACAATACAACACAATACAACGCAACACAACGGAACGCAATACCATACAACACACTACAACACAACGCAACACAATACAATACAACACAACACAATGCAATACAACACAATACCATACAACACACTACAACACAACGCAACACAATACAATACGATACAATTCAATATTTCTTTATTTATTCTTTTATATCGAGGATAATGGAATAAGCACTCATGTGCTTATTTTTTACGTTCAGTCCCCGTGTGTGTGCAGTTTTGTAAATTTTGTCATCCGTTCCCACCGGCACATGATGGCCTACTCTTTCGAAACAGAGGAACAGGATTTAACGTGAGCCCAAGATGTTTTGCGTGCGTTCGCACACGGGGCCTCGGTTGATAGTCTCATCCGAAGGACAATACAACACAATGGAACAACGCGAACCTGAATAGTAGCAATATGGATGGCAAGGTGGAGTGTGTTGTGCATGTGCCAAAAAGAAAATTTTATATATATATGGAGTATCTATAATAATAAATATGGAGTAATAAATGGAGTATGGGAAATGGAGTAAATATGGAGTAATAAATAATGGAGTAAGATAGATAGATAGATTGATAGATAGATAGATAGACAGACAGACAGACAGACAGACAGATAGATAGATAGATAGATAGATAGATAGACAGACAGACAGACAGACAGACAGACAGATAGATAGATAGATAGATAGATAGATAGATAGATAGATAGATAGATAGATAGATAGATAGATAGATAGATAGATAGATAGATAGATAGATAGATAGATAGATAGATAGATAGATAGATAGATAGATAGATATAATGTATATATATATATATATTTTTGTTTGTTTTTTATCTTGGACACAAATCATTTTTATGATGGGAATGAAGTTACAACTGGTTATCTGTACTTGTTTTTCCTCACTATATTTTGTCAATTATATATATATATATATATATATATATATATATATATATAATTATATATATATATAATTATATATATATATATATATATATATATATATATATATATATTGTGTGTGGTGTGTGTGGGTAAAAGGGACACACACACACACACGCGTGCGCACACACACATACACACAACGCACACGTACACACACACGAACACGCACACACGCGCGGGCATGCGCGCCGACACACACACACACACACACACACACACACACAACATTCTCTCTCACACGGACAGACATACACACACACACACACTCTCTCTCTCTTTATCTATCTCTCATCTATCTATCTGTATGTTTATCTGTCTATCTATCTCTTTCTCAGAAACACACACACACGCACACAAACTTACCACACACTCACACACGCATACACACACACTCACAACACACACACACCACCTCACACACACTAACAAACACACACACACTCACCCCCACCCCCACCCCCCCACCCCCACACACTCACAAACACCCCTACTCCCCCCCCCCCCCCCTCACACACACACACACAAACACAAACACACACACACTCACAAACATGTACGTATTATTCTATCGATTTTCCTCTTTTTTACTGGTTCAATGTATGGGTAAAGGTTGCAATAATGTAGTATTTCAGTATAATCATTAAGACATTTGTTCTTAGATAGATGGCTTGATGGGAAAAAAAAAGCAAACGCATTGCTTATTCAATGTACCATGTGGAAATAAAAATTTGACTTGACTTGACTTGACAACCCCCCTCCACACACACACACACACAACACACACACACACACAAACACCCCCCACCCCCTACACACACTCACAAACACCTCCCCCATCGCCCCCCCCCCCCCCCCCCCACACCCCACACACACACAGAGTACAGTGAGGAGGAGGAGGAGAAAGGAGGAGGAGGAGGAGATGGCAATAGCAGGAAACAATTCACACAG
>CM054165.1:41230738-41240738 GCA_028751875.1 Rapana venosa
TATAGTCTCATCCGAAGGACTTTGACAGTCATTCAGTTCGATTTTGGGGGTCAAACTGGGAAGAAAGAAAGGGCGAGGCTGGGAATCGAACCCAGAACCTCACGGTTTACTTGTTGGCAGGCGAACATCTTAACCATCCAGCCACCTTCCTTCCTTCCTTCTATATAACGACAAAGAGCACCGTAACTTTAAAGAAAAGAAACTAAGGGAAAAAACCAACACCACGCATTAAGAATTCAGGAAAAAAAGACCCTCAAATCATACCGATCACAGACGTAACGATTGAAACACGAAAAATGATATGAAAATGAAAAAAAAGGAAAAAAAAAGTTTTTAAGACGAACGAAGACGAGGTGGTCTACAAGGTTTTAAAAGATAAAAAATGCAAGTATAAAAACAAAACAAAAAACCCCACAAAAATAAGACAGATAAGTCTACAAAAAAAAAGAAACCAACAGGAAAAAGCTACGAACAAGAATGAAGATTAAAGAAAAGATTTTTTGTAAGGCATGAAAACATATACGAAATAAGACCAAATATATGCGAAAACAATCTTTAAAAAAAAACCAACAACAACACACTAAACCGAACTTACAGAACAGAAAAATAAAATAAATAAAAGGGGGTATAACAATGTTGAAAACAGATAAAGAAATAATCCAGGCATTTTTTTTTTTAAAAACGAAGAGAGGAGAGAGAGAGAGAGAGAGAGAGAGGAGAGAGAGAGGAGAGAGAGAGAGAGAGAGAGAGAGAGAGAGAGAGAGAGAAGGAATATAAACAGAAATGACAGAAAAAGAGCGAGCTTAAAAACAGGGGGCGGAGGGGGGGGGGGGGGGAATTTAAAGAACTGGCATACCAGTAAAACAAAAGAAAAATAACAACAAAAATAAGAACAATAGTACCATGTCTTTTAAAACAGAAAATAAAAAAAGAAGAGAGATTGAAAGCATACATTAACATTAACAAAAAAACCGAAAAAACAAACACTCGGAATTTTGATAAAAATAACATGAAAAAAGTAACAAGATCACACACACACATACACACATACACACACACACAACACACACACACACACACACACACACACACACACCACACACACACACACAAATACATACACACATGCGGGGGTGGGGGGGAGAGAGAGAGAGAGAGAGATGATGAGAGAGGAGAGAGAGAGAGAGAGGGAGAGAGAGAGAGAGAGAGAGAGAGAGACATAGAGACAGAGAGACAGAGAGACAGAGAGAGAGCACATAAAACAACGACTTTTTTTTTTCTTTTTGGAAAAGCGAAAAACAGATATATACACCAAGCACTAACAAAACAAAACCAGAAACGAGATAAAGACCACACATATATAAAATAAAAATTATTTAAAAAGAAAGAAAATGGAAAGCACGAAGAAATAATTATAAAGACATCCTCCAGAAAGAAACAGCCAAAAAAAAAAAAAAAAGAAAGAAGAACCCAAAATAACAGAACAGGAATAAAGGGTGGAAACGACATGCTCAGATAGATCCCCCTCCTGAATGTCGTTTCCACGTCTGCACTGAATGCCTCTCTGCCTGTGATGCTCATGCCTGTTCTTCTCTGGGAACTGTTGTGGCACATTTGGCCACATCTGTAAAATACAATAAAACAGAGTAATATCTCACTCACTCACTCATCCCTTGGTCGGGACAACCGTTGGGGTACCCGCATGGACGCTGCAAGTGGACCGCCAAATGGTTCTGTCCTGGGCTGCTTTCAGGAGGCTTGGTACAGTGAGGCCGGTCCACTCCTTGATGTTGGATATCCAGCTTTTGCGTGGTCGTCCCTGCCTCCTTGCTCCTTCCACCATTCCCTGCAGGACTGTCTTTGACAGGCTGTTATGCCTTGTGGTGTGGCCAAACCACTTCAGTTTCTCGTTTGACTGTATCTAGCAATGGTTCTTGTTTGCCAGGAACCAGTGCCTCGATCTTTTGCTGGCCCAGACGTAGTCATTGGTTTTGCGGTCTCTGTAGGTGAGTTAGGGATCCGCCTGAGGCCCGTTCATTAAAAGGCTCTTGAATAGCGAGTTCTAAATCGGCAGAAGATGTCCATGCTTCACGCTGTCAAGGCAATGGATGTGACGAGTGCTTGTAGAGTCTGACCTTAGTGATTGTACTGATGTTGTGTGTGTCTCCACACATTCGCCAGCTAGTCATGGAGGAGAGTGCCACAGCAATCTGATCTTCAACTCTGTGTGCTCGTGCCTTCTTTGGTGATGATGCCCCAAGGAACTTGAAAGTTTCCACCTCCTTAGTGTCTCGCCACTTTCCTCTTGAGGTGGTGGGCGTGGTCGGTGTGGTAATGTTCACTAGGATCTTGCTCTTTTCTGTGCTCGATCTCCATACGTTGGGCATTGGCTGATGTTTTCCGTCTGGTGGTGAGATCTGGAGTTCTTCTTACACTGGGCGGCCCATGAGATCAATATCGTTTTTCTGCGAATCGAAGATTGCAGAATGGCCTTCATCTATTGGGATAGTAGGTCTTGAAGCCACGGCGGGCCTCCTGAATGATGTTCTGCCGGAACACGTTGAAAAGAAGGGGATCGCGGGGCGCCTTGTCGGAACTCAACTGAGTCCGGAACGAACTCCCCGATTTCTCCACCCATGAGGACTGCACTGTGGGAGCTGTCATACAGCGCTGGATGACTTGAATCAGGTCCTCGTCCGAAGCTATAGTTCTCTCCTGCTTGCCACAGGAGCTTCTTGCCACACTCGATCGGAAGGCCTTCTTGAAGTCAATGAAGTTGATGTTAGCGCTGTAGCTGATGTTGAGAAGATGCTTCTCTATGAGCATTTGATGTTGACGACCTGGTCGACACGTGTACTTCGGACCTGGTCTGAATCCTGCCTGTTCTTCTGAAATAGGATTTCTTCTGCTTGTGGTTTCAGTCTGTTCAAGGCAATGCGTAGCATAACTTTGCTTGGATGGCTTATCAGGATGATTGTTCTGTAATTTTGGCACTTCTTCAGGTCTCCTTCTTGGAAGAGGACTATATGGATTGGGTCCACTGTTCAGTCACTCTTTGCTTGGTCCAGATGCGTTGGAGATGATTGTAATGCTTGCTCATCTCAGGGCCTCCGTTCTTGATGCGCTTCAGCCGGGCTTGTTGTCAATCCCAGGTGACTTGCCTCCTTTCAGGGATCTTACAGCTTTCTTCTACCTCTTCTCCAGCACCTGTGTGCTTTCAGATCTGATGGTCTGGGATCTTGCTCGTGAAGTTTGTTCGGATCAGCCTTCAGCTTGTAGTTGGTCCGGTCTCTGCAATACTTGTCCATCTCTTCACGATAGGTGGCGCTCTCCTCTCTGTAAGGACTGCCCCCTCTTTGTCTTCAATTACGGAGGTCTTTGCTGTGGGACTTGGTTAGTATCTGATGGTCTGGGATGCCTCTTTGCTGTTCTCCCTTTCGCCATTGCCTTCTCAAACCTTGGAGCTTTGTTCTGACATCCAGTTCCCATGGCCTCAGTCATTTCTTCTTGATTGACCTGTTGACTGTTTTATACTCTTCGCCGTTTCTGGGTTTTGTTCTTACTGCTTTAGCTCCCCTACGTTGGTCGCACAGGTTCCCAGGATATCGTGGTAACCCACGGTGGTTCTTTTTCCTCTCTTTCCCAGGAATCTCCAAGTTGCAGTCTCCTGAATGTCTTGGTGAAGGTCTCAGTGGGTTGTTGATGTCATCTTGGGAGGAAATTTCAATGCTGCAAATCTGCCCCTATCTCAGCTTTAAAGATTTCAGCGACTTCGGGGGTCCTTCAGCTTTTCCCATGTTAACCGCAAACGGGGATATCTCTTCTGGTTCTTGGTCTTCAGCTTGATCTGTAGGGGTCATGAGTACCATGTTCAGTGGTCACTACCAATATCAGCGCAGGGAAAACTTCTTGGTCTGGGCTTTGTGATGCTCGAACTTAAATCGTTTGGGGACAAGATGTAGTCAATTCTGGTTATGTGATCTTTCCGTTTGGTGAGTGCCACGTCGTTCGTCTTGATGTCTTGTGGGGGTTAATAGGTGTTGGCGACAGTAAGATTGTGGCTGCTTGCGAATTCCAAAAGTCTGAGACCTCTATCAGTGGTTTCGTCCACGCCAAAAACGGCCTACTGTCCCTGGCCCATTGGTCATAGCGTCAGGTCCGATCTTGGCATTCCAGTCGCCCTTGGATCACGAGAAAGTCCTTCTTTTGAGTTGATTTGATGGCGCTCTCCAAATCTCGTAGAAACCTCGATTGCTCATCTCGTAGTCTGATTGTTGGAGATAGACTTGGTATGATGTGTATGTTGTGTGGTTTTGCTGCGACACGCATGGAGATCAGTCAGGCTTGAAATTGGGGTATAGCAGATGACACTGTTAGTCTCTCTTCTGTTGACAGAAATCTACTTCGTTTTGGTGTTTGGAGTCGTCGCCATTATACCATAGTTTGTGATCTCCTCAGTAGTTGATTCGCCGAATCCGACCCATCGGACTTCGGCCAGTCCCAGTATGTCCCATTCGTATCTTCGAACGTTCCGTGGGTTAGCTCTTGGAGCTTCCCACATGCGTACAAGGTACGGATGTTCCATGTTCCCTGATATGGTCCCTTTCAGCCTGGAGTTTGTAGCTGTGTTTGCGTCCCAGTCGCATATTTTCCACCTCCATCCTGGAACGCTCCAATGGAAGGCGCGGTTGTTTGGTATTCCGGGCCTCAACCGATCCGGCATGTCTTTCCTTGAGAGTTGTCCATGAGGATTCTGTGGCGTGGATGGATTGCTTGCGGCGTCCCATCTCTCTCCAAGCTGCTATGTTGCCCATAGCTGGGGATTTTTGGAGTGCGGGTTATCTCCCCACTGAGACAGTAGTACTGGGTTGCGGATTACAGGGCTTACAGAGTAATATAATTATAATAATAATAATAATATAATAATAATAATAATGAGGGATGGATGATGATGATGATGATAGGTGATGATGGTGATGATAATAATAATACTAATAATAATAAATAATAATAATATATAATATTAATAATAATAATATAATAATAATAATAATAATAAATATAATAATAATAATAATAATAATAATAATAATAATAATAATAATAATGTATGGAATTGATATAGCGCTGAATCTTGTAAACCAACATATCAAAGCGCTCAGATTTATTTATTTTTTGGATTTTTTTTTTGAGGACAATGGAACAAGCTCTCATGTGCCTTTTTATATCCAGTTCCCCGTGTGCATGTGTTTTTTTGTAAATTTTGTCATCTGTTCCCACCGGCACACAATGGCCTACTCTTTCGAAAAGTGGAACAGGATTTAATGTGTGCGCAAGATGTTCTGCATGATACATACATAAAATTATAAATATATGTATATAATAATTTTATCTTACAGATGTGGCATATGTATAATGATTTTAAAAACAACCTTAATGATGCTGCTATTACTGCTGTTGCTATCACTACTACTGCAGCTGCTATTGCTACTACTACTACTACTACTACTACTACTACTACTACTACTACTACTACTACTATACTACTGCTGCTGCTGCTGCTGCTGCTGCTGCTGTGCTACTGTCTACAGCTGTGTGCTACTACTACTACTATAATACTACTACTACTACTACTCCTACTAATACTACTCCTCTCTACTGCTGCTTCTGTTCTGCCTACTGCATGCTGCTGCTGCTACTACTAGAAATACTACTACTACTACTACTACTACTACTAATATACTACTACTGCTTGCTGTGCTGCTGCTGCTGCTGCTGCTGCTGCTGCTGTGCTGCTACTACTACTACTACTGCTGCCGCTTGCTGCTGCTGCACTTCTACTGCTAAGCTACTGCTATGCGGCTGCTGCTGCTACCATACTACTTCCCATCTATCATTAATGATGAGGCGGATAACCAATGTTGTTGTTTTTAAACATCTGTTTCTTGTTTTTTCGTTTTTTATGCTTCTTCGTTCGTCTTATCTATGTCCTTACTTTAAATTAACCTTCATTTTTTTTCTTGTTTTCTTAATGTTGTCCTCATTTGTTCTTTTCTTTCTTTTCACTATTCTGTCTTATCTATTTATTCTGTCTTATCTATTTCTCCCTATCCTTTCAATTTTCCTTCCGATTTCTCTGAGTCACTTATCCTCTTCTAGATAATATATTCATTTCTTCTGTTTTTATGGTTTTAAGAGATGGTTATTCATTAAAAAAAAGTCCTTCGGATGTCCTAAGTCCTTCGGATGAGACTATAAACCGAGGCCCCGTGTGCGAACGCATGCAGAACATCTTGCGCACACGTTAAATCCTGGTCCGCTTTTCGGAAGAGTAGGCCATTGTGTGCCGTTGGGAACAGATGACAAAATTTACAAAACCACATACACACGGGGACTGGGTGTAAAAAAAAGCACATAAGTACTTATTCCATTATCCTCGATATAAAAGAATAAACAGATAAATAAATAAATAAATAAATCCTTTAAGCTGAACCCCTCATTTGTTCTTGTTCCTTAAGGTTGTCCTCTTTTGTTCTTTTCTTTCTTTTCATTATTCTGTCTTATCTATTTCTCCCTTTCCTTTCAATTTTCCTTCCGATTTCTCTGAGTCGCTTATCCTCTTCTAGATAATATTTTATTTATTTATTTATTTATACCACTTAAAGTCACGTCAGATTTCTCTACGTGATTTTCGGGCTGCTCTCCCCGAGGAGAGCGCATCGCCACAGAGCAGCGCCACCATTTTTTCCTTTTTTTTTGGGTCTGCAACTGCATTTGTTTCCCTATCAGAGTGGCTTTTTTCTACAGAATTTCGCCAGGGACAACTCTCTTGTTGCCGTGGGTTCTTTTACGTGCGCTAAATAATTTTTGGTAACACACAGGACTTCGGTTTATCGTCTCATCCGAAAGACTAGCGCCCAGACCACCACTCATGATCTAATGGATGGGGGGAAAGTTTCGGGTCCAAACGGGACATATATTCATTTCTTCTGTTTTTAGGGTCTTAAGAGATGGTTATTCATTATTTTAAAAAAACAAACAACGTATAGTTGTTATACACAGAAACATTGTGAGCAGAATAGCATCAACAACAAGCCAGCCAACGGCTTATAGTGTACCCCATAGACAACACAGGACACTTTTTTGTGTTGGCCATTCCTCGGCTAGATCTCTGAGATTCATCAATGGTGAGATGTTGCGTATGCGACCTTTTTTCCCCACCATGAAGGCACCCACATTTCGACTTCAGAGAAGTATTTTATTATTTTATTTTAATCTTTTATATCGAGGATAAGGGAATAAGCGCTTGCGTGTTTTTTTTACATCCAGTCCCCGTGTGTATGCGGTTTTGTCAATTTTGTCAGTATGCTGGATATGTTCATGTTTTTGTAACCCACCAAATTAATGCTGACATGAGTCACGGATGTTTAAACGTACATATTTGATCTTCTGCATGCGGATATATATATATATATATATATATATATATATATATATATATATATATATATATATATATATATATATATATACATATACACGAAGGGGATTCAAGCAATGGCAGGTCTGTACTTGAATTTGCCTTGGGTGGGGGGGATCTTTAAAAAGTCCCCACCGTTAATCTACCTTGATTCAAATCCATGACTTAAGGACCTACGGAATAAAAGTTGAACAGACTTAACCACTTAACTATAGCACCTGTCGTTACATACATTCTCTCTCTCATGTGTATTTGTGTCTCTGTATCTGTTTGTCTGTCTGTCTGTTTGTCTGTCTGTCTGCCTTTCTCTATTTGTCTGTCCCATACATTTTCTCTCTATCATGTGTATTCGTGTCTCTGTATCTGTTTGTCTGTCTGTTTTTTATTTATTTATTTATGTATTCTTTTATATCGAGGATAATGGAATAAGCACTCATGTGCTTTTTTACATCCAGTCCCCGTGTGTATGCGGATTTGTGAATTCAGTCATCTGTTCCCACCGGCACGCAATGGCTTACTCTTACAAAAAGCGGAACAGGATTTAACGTGTGCGCAAGATGTTCTGCGTACGTTTGCACATGGGAGAGTGGAGTCTGCACTGATGTTAACTCCAGAGGAAAATATCTCCTTGAACGGGAATCGAACCCCAGGTCCTCAGAATGCGAGCACAATGTTCTAACCACTAGGCTAACCGCTAGGCTCCTTATACAGGCATGAGGAGCTGCCCACAGTTTATTAGACAGTAGGAAAAACTATTGATTCCATGATAATGGAAGGTTGGTTCAATATCCATTATCCTTCAACAGACTTACCACCGCCACCCCTCACACAAGCCTCTCATGTCAGTACCCCACTTTCTCAACCCTGGCAGACAGTGAACATCAAACCAGTAATTATTTACGCCACAGCACGTGAAACACGTGAAGCCCGCCACTCGTCTGCTTTCTGATTGGCAGCTGCCCAAGAAAATGGAAACAGAGACTGAACACCTCCCCCTTTGTGACCTGAGGCAGATTGAAGGAATGTAAGGGGAGAGGGGCGGGGAGAGAATGGAATTGGGGAGACACTGCAGGAGAGGAGAGAAGAGGAGAGGGAGGGGGGGGGGGGGGGGGAGAGGACGAAAGTCAGAGGAGGGGAACGTTTTGGTGGTGGGGATGTTAGGGGGTTGGGGGTGGGGGGGGGGGGGGGGATGGGTTGAACTGTGTCCAGAGATTGTGGTGATTGTTTTCTTGGAAACAAGGCAGGATTTTCACAGCAGTTTGTACAGATTTTTTTGTGCTAAGGATTGTGTTTGGCTCAACAATAAAGGGTATGTGGAGGTATTTTTGTGAGGAAGACAAACGGGAAGAGGGGGAGGATTGGGGGTAGGGGATGGGAGGGCAGGTCACGAAATATCTGATTGTGTTCCAGAGAAGGATAAGAGTGTACTTTTATTCCACAACGCTTTAAGCATGCACTCACGCGAATAGATATGCTTGTAAGCATGCATGCGCGGGCATGCACAAATACACACACACAACACAACACAACACACACACATGTGCACATACTAATGCACGTGCGCGCGTACCCACCCACACATGCATACACACACACACACACACTCGTGCACGTGCACACACAAGTACACAAACACCACACTCGTGCACATGCACACACAATACACACACACCAACATGCACACACACACACAACACACTCACACACAAAACACACACACACGTGCACACACAAGTACACCCCACACACACACCACACACACACACAACACAAAATTCTGTCTGAACAAAGAACAAGTATTCAGAGACTCATTTCTGTCTTGTTTTGCTGCCAAAAGCATGCAAAGTATGCCAAACTTACATTTCCACGTGCTGTGTCATAAATTCTTTATCCCCCCCCCCCCTACCCCCCCAACCCCAAACCTCCTCCCTCTTCTTCCTTGTTTTAACCCCACACACACACACACACACACACACACATCCTGGTATGACCCACATAGCAATGTACTTCTGATGTCATTTGTGTATGAACTACATGCACGCTGAAAATAAGACCTACATGTCAGAATACAGAACTGATATATTCAAGTTTGCCGTCAGCGCCTGGGGGTTATCACAGTTCTTGATTAAACCATTGACGCTGGGGCCAACAGCAAGGTGAGAGGCTGTAGTATGACCAGTGGCTTTCTTTCCCAGTCATGGAATTCCACTTTACAGCTTAGTCTTTAGTGATCGACTATGACTCTGACTAGGAGGCTTGAATCGCACAGTCCTTATGTGCTGCAGCCCTGGGGGCTGGTTGGCCTTTGGTGAACATCTCCAACGCTGACTGTCCTTATGCCCTCTTGGCCGAGAGAGTGGGGATGTACTGTGGGCAAGGCATCTCAACTATAGTCAAATTTCTGCTTAATTTCCGACACAGCAGCTGCCTCCTCTGCTGTTTTGGAGGTCATTGTCAAACACGACGGACAAAAAAACAACATATTCAAGTATACATACCAGCGTTTGTGGCCAAAAGCAG
>CM054165.1:41248238-41323238 GCA_028751875.1 Rapana venosa
CCTTCTTGTCTTGTGTACTGCTTCCTTACAAGATGCGATAGCCTGGTGGTTAGACTGATGTATTCGTGATCTGCTGACCTGGGTTCAAATGTCATTCAAGAGGATTTTTCCTCCGGACTTAACATCAGTGCTAACTCCACTCTCCCCAAAAGTGCTTCGAATGAGACTATAAACTGAGGTCCCATGTGCGAACGCACGCAGAACATCTTGCGCACACGTTAAAACCCGTTCTGCGTTTTGGAAATGTAGGCCATTGTGTGTCAGTAGGAACAGATGACAAAATTAACAAAACTGCATACACACAGGGCCTGGATTTTTAAAAAAAAGGACATAAGTGCTTGTACCATTATCCTTGAAATAAAACAATGCATAAATAAATAGATATTATACTTGCGGTTTTTTTCTTCAGAAAGACTTAAAAACAACTATTTTCTCCCATGCCAAATCAGATAGGCTTGGCCTGACTTGTCAGGTGCTTAACGTCAGTGCAACGCATATTTTCCCTTCAAATGACAGATAACAACAGTTGTCTGAGCGTTCCATTGAAGAATAGTGTTTAAGAATCCTGTAAAAATGTCTAGATATTCTTCACACACTCCACTTGATATTCATGTGTGATTTTTATACAAAGAAAATGTTAAAACATATTTTAATAGCGTTGTACTCAGAAAAATGACTACCATTTTTGTGCTGGTTGTTTCGATGCACTGTATTAACTTTCTTTTTTTTATCAGCATATGTGGAGGGATGCTATGGCCACATTGTTAGGACTATTCGACTTCAATCTCATGGGTCCATGAAATGAATTCGAATCTCAGCAACAGGATGTAGTGAATTAAGGATCTGGGATTTTTACAATCTCCTAAATCAATCAAGTTTAGACCTGCCAGTGCCTTCATTCCTTTCTTGTATATGTACATACAGAAGATCAAATATGCACGTTAAAGATCCCATCATTCATGGCAGTGTTCAGTGGGTTACAGAATCATGAACTTACCCAGCATACATCCCGAAGTCAGAATGTTTTTCTAATTTTATTTTATTTTATTATATTTTATTCTTTCATGTCGAGGATAATGGAATAAGCACTTATGTGCTTTTTTAAAAATCCAGTCCTTGTGTGTATGCAGTTTTGTCAATTCTGACATCTGCTCCCACCGACACACAATGATCTACTTTTACTAAAAGCGGAACAGGATTTAACGTGTGTGCAAAATATTCTGCATGCGTTCGGACACGGGACCTTGGTTTATAATCTCATCCGAGGAGCTTTTGTGGAGAGTGGAGTCTGCACTGATGTTAACTCCAGGGTGAAAAAATCCCCTTGAACGGGAATCGAACCTGGGTCGTCAGATTGCGAGCGCAATGTTCTAACCACTAGGCTATCCCGTCCCCCAATGTGGCTACCTTCATGGTGGACAAAGCCAGTTGCATAGGAAAATCTCACCATTGGTGAACCTCAGAGTTCTAGCCAAGGATTGCAAGGGGAAAAAAAGACAAACAAAAACCAAAACAGTACAAAGAGTGGTAGACTTTTAACCAGTATGAAGAAGTATGCGCAGCTAATATTTCCATTTTCAGTAAATAAGTCCACTGCACTAGGGCTGGGTGTAGGTAAAATTTTTCATGTCGGCAGTACGAAGAGAGAGAGAGAGAGAGAGAGAGAGGGATGAGAGAGATGGACGAGCGAGCGAGATCGGAGGAGAGAAGAGAGAGAGGGAGACTGAGAGAGGACAGAGAGAGAGAGAGAGAGAGACCACACCCACACAATAAACACATAACCACACACACGCACACACACACGCACAACACACACACCACACACACACAACACACACACACACACACACACACCACACACACACAGCGACAGGCAACAGACAAGACTACCTATCTAGTAGACTCAAGAATATTTATTTTCTCAGTTCATATTTCCAACAGTCTCAAAAGCCACTCAACTGATACACAACTTCACAAACTTTCTTCTTGAGGAACATTTTAGCGGCTTCTACAATAAAAATCTTCACTTTTCTCGTTTTGGTGAACCGTTGTGAATGTTTATTCCGCCTCATTTCCGCTTCCTGGTGATTCCCTCGTTGGTCCATAGTTACCTCCATCTCCAAACGTGTTCTAGACGGATGCGTATTGAAGAAGCGGGAAGGGAAGCAACTCTTATGCAGGAAGTTATGGAACTTGTCGATGCTGGGTTTGGGACAGGTTGCTGTGAAAGGTTACCGCCACCACTGCCTAACCTGCTTCGACAGTTTTTGGAAAATGTTTGACTCCTTAAGTTAATTGTTTTGCGTTCAAAATAGTCGAAGACTGCAGGATAGATATTATGAGGTATGTGTCATAGATGCTGGCAGACTTTTCAAAATGTTTGATCTAAAGCAAGCAGCCTGGTTCATGCCAAAAGCTTTGTTATTGTTTTTTAAAATCTAAATTCTCTTATTTCAAGGATAATGGAAAGAGCAATCATGTATTTTTTACATATAATCCCTGTGTGTCTCCGTTTGTATTTTCTTTAAGTTCACATCTGTTACAATCAGTGATATTTAGTTTTGTGTGTGTGCATGCGTGGATTTTCTATAATATTCCACTCTTTAAGTGAACAGATGTAAAATTGGGATGACACACAATGCCTGGATTTGTCTCTGTGCGTTCGTGCGTTGCGTGCATGAATTGTGGATGCCATGTGTATATGTTATTGTGACTGCATGCCATCCCCACATGCCTACGACAGTATATGCCACTCACATGCAGCATAGTTTGGAGAAGAGTGTACTGGGTAATATCTCTTTGGAAATGCACCCCAGACCCCTCCCACCCCACCCCCTACCTCCCTTCTCCATTCACTTTCCAGGACTTCTCTCCTTCCCATTTACCTTTTCTTTATAAACCTATATACAATTCTTCGCAGAAATGTCTTTCTTCTTCACTTCACAATCCCATAGGTCTCTGTTACAACGTTTGGGCACCCACTGCAAATTTGTTAACAGCTTCCTCCATCCTATCAGTTCTCAGCTTTCTGTGCAAAACGTTCCACTCAAGGTACCAGTCCACTCTGTGGTTGAGTAAGTCTCTATCCGGTTCTGTGGTCTGCTATCGTTCCTCCTTGTTGGTTTCCTGAGGTCAGTCTTGGCATTCAGTGTTCATTTGGCTTTGTCCGTATTTACTCAGATTGTGTGTATCTTTTGTTGTTGTGTGTTGTTGTAGGGTTTTTTCCACTGAAGTCAGGTGCTCTTCATATGGCCCAATTGTGTTTTCAATTCTGGTATTTACTGGGTTTCTTTGTTGTTGTTGTCATGGTTGTTGATGTTACTGAAGTCAGGACCTCCTCATATGGCCCAATGGTGTTTTTTTCAATTCTTGGTATTTACTTCCTCGTTAGGGATGCAATCTCTTTACAGACACTTTCTTTCCAAAAAAGCAAATCGCTGGGATCTGGAATCACTGAAATTTCTGAACATGATTCAACCAGGCCTCCACCCCCACCTCTCAACCTCCCCTACCCCTCCCCAACCCCTTCTCCTCTCCTTTCCTGCAGTGCTCCCCAATTTGGTCTCTCTCTCCCCTCCCTCCTCATTCTCCCTCTCCTCCATCTCCCCCTCCCTCCCTCCCTCTCCCTCCCTCCCTCCTCTCCCCTTACATTCCTGCAGTCTGCCTCAGGTCACAGAGGGGGAGGTTGTTCAGTCTCTGTTTCATTTCTCTTGGGCAGCTGCCACTCAGGAAAGCAGACGAGTGGCGGGCTTCACGGGTTTCAGTGCTGTGGTGTAAATAATTACTGGGTTGATGTTTACACTGTCTGCTTGGGTTGGAAAGTGGGTACTGACACCGAGCCTGCTTGAGAATGTCAGGGTTTTGTTGGTGGTGAGGAGGGGGTGGGGGTGGGGGTTGGTCCTGTTATTGATGGAGATGATTCTTTTCAGAATGTTTAAGTCTGCTCTGGGGCATGCCAGGGGATTTGCCAGTACAAATAGCATATCCACTCTCTAGAAATCCTATGCCAGGAATTTCATCTTTTCTATTCCTCTCTTTGTGTTCTACCTTGTTCCTTTTTATTCCTGTCACTTTCTTCTTGTCTGTGTTCTGCTTTCTTACGGGGTTGGATAGCCTGGTGGTTAGAGGGAGGTATTCGTGATCTGATGACCTGGGTTCAAATCTCGTTCAAGAGGATTTTTCCTCCGGAGTTAACATCAGTGATAACTCTACTCTCCCCAAAAGTCCTTCAAATGAGACTGTGAACCGAGGTCCCATGCGCGAACGCACACAGAACATCTTGCGCACACGTTAACAAACCGTTCTGCCTTTTGAAAAATTAGGCCATGGGCGCAGTAGGACAGATGATATCGAAATTACAAACTGCGTACACACAGGGACTGGATAAAAAAAAAAGCAATGAGTGCTTATTCCCTTATCCTCGAAATAAATCACGTAAATAAATGAATATTTTAATTGTCTTTTTTTTTCTCTTCAGAAAGACTTACAAACAACCATTCTCTCCCATGCCAGATCAGATATGCTTGGTCTGACTTGTCGGGTGCTTAACGTCAGTGCAGCGCAATTTTTCCCCCTCAAATGACAGATAACAACAGTTGTTGTCTGAACCTTCCACTGAAGAATAATGTTTAAGAATTCTGTAAAAAAAATTAGTAAATATTCTTCACACACTCTACTTGATATTCATGTGTGAATTTTTTATACAAAAGAAAAATGTTCAAACATCTTTTAATAGCGTTGTACTCAGAAAAAATGACTGCCATTTTTCTTGGCTGGTTGTTTTCGATAGCCTGTTATTAACGTTCTTTTGTTTATCAGTATATGTGGATGGATGCTATAGCCACATAGTTATGATCATTCGACATCAATCTCATGGGTCCATGAAGTCATGGGTTCAAATCTCGGTAACAGGATTTAGTGAATTAAGGATCTGGGATTTTTACAATCTCCTAGGTCAATCAATTTGAGACCTGACAAGTGCTTCATTCCGTTCTCGTATGTATACATACAGAAGATCAAATATGCACGTTAAAGATCCCATCATTCATGTCAGTGTTCATTGGGTTACAAAAACATGAACATACCCACCATACATCCCTGAAGTCAAAATGGGGCTACCTTCATGGTGGGCAAATCGGTTGCATACGCAAAATCTCACCATTGGTGAACCTCAGAGTTCTAGCCAAGAATTGCAAAAACAAAAAGCAAATTCAGTACAAAACAGTGGTAGACCTATACCAGTATGAAGGAGCCACCAGCAGCTTTATATTCCATTTGAGCGCTTTTGATTTGTTGCTTTACAAGATTCAGCGCTATATAAATTCCGTACATTATTATTTTATTTATTATTTATTTTCAAGTTAAAAGACCACGGGCACTAGGGACTGCAACTATTTGTAAAATGTTTGTTCATACTTCGGCCTGACGAAAGAGAGAGGGAGAGAGAGAGACGAGAAGGGAGAGAGAGAAGAGAGAGAAGACCACAACACACACACACACACACACACACAACACACCAACACAGCCACACACACACCTACACACATAGATACACAGACACACAGACATGCCAACTGTCAGACAGCCTATCTTAGTAGAACTCAAGAATATTATTTTCCCAGTTCATATTCCCCAACAGTCTCAAATGGACATCTACTGACTACAAAACTTCACAACTTTCCTTATCTGAGGAACCATCGCTTCTCCATAAAAATCACAACTTTTTTCTCGTTTTGTGTGAACAGTTGTGAAAGTTTATCCGCCTCATTTCGCTTCTGGTTGTTCCCTAGTTGGTCATAGTTACCTACATTCCCAACGTTTTCTACAGGACGGATGTGTATTGACAAGAAAGCGGGAAGGGAAAGCAACTTATGAGAAGTTATGGAACTGTCGATTACTGGGTTTGGACTGGTTTTCTGCGGAAAGGTTATGCCACAACTACCATAATCGCCTGACAGTTTGGCAAATGGTTAACTCTTAAGTTTGATAGATTTGGTTCAAAATATCGAAGACTGCAGGATGGATATTTATGAGGTCTGTTATCATGATGCTGGCAGACTTTTCCAAATGTATCTGATTAAAGCAAGCAACCTTGGTTCATGCCAGAAGCTTTGTTGTGTTTAAAAAAATCTAAATTGTCTTATTTCAAGGATAATGGAAAGAACACTCATGTATTTTTTACATATAGTCCCCGTGTTTCTCCGTTTTTATTTTCTACAAGTTAACATCTATTCACACTCAGTGATATTAGTTTTGTGTGTGTGCATGCGTGGATTTTCCTATAATATCACTTTAAGTGAACAGATGTAAAATTAGAGACACACAATGCCTGGATGTTTGTGCGTTCGTGCGTGCGTGCATGCATATGTGGATGCATGTGTATATGTTATTGTGTATGCATGTACATCCCCACACTGCCTACCTGACAGTATATGCACTCACCTGCATGCAGAGTTTGGAAGAGTGTACTGTGTAATATCTTTTGGAAATGCACCCAGACACCTCCCCCACCCCACCTCTCTACCCTTCTATCATCACTTTCCGATTTCTCTCCTCACTCTATACCCTTTCTTTCATAAGCCTTAAAAACAATTCTTTGCAGAAAATGTCTTTCTTCTTCACTTCAACCCATCCATAGTCTGTTACACCTTTTGGGAAACCACTGAAAACTTGTGTAACCAGCTTCCTCCACTCCTCTCGTTCTCAGCTTTCTGTAGCAATGAGTTCCACTCAAGGCATCCCTAGTCCACTCTGTGATTGTGTTGTCTTTCCCTCGTTTTCTCTGTCTGCCTCCTCGTCTCCCTCCTTGTTTGTTTCCTGTAGGTCAGTCTGGCCAGTCCAGATGTTCATTTGGCTTGTCGAATTATTCAGTTTGTGGTTTTTTAGTTGATGTTGTAGTGGTTGTGGGGTTTTTTCCACTGAAGTCAGGTGCTCTTCATATGGCCCAATTGTGTTTTCAATTCTGGTATTTACTGGGTTTCTTTGTTGTTGTTGTCATGGTTGTTGTTTTTACTGAAGTCAGGAGCTATTCATATGGCCCAATGGTGTATTTTTCAATTCTTGGTATTTACTTTCTGGTTAGGGATGTGATCTGTTTACGGACAATTGTTTCCAAGAAAGCACTCACAGGGGTCTGGATTCACTGGAAATTTTCTGAACATGATTAACCAGACTCCACACCCCACCTCTCAACCTCCCCCTCCCCAACTTTCCTCTACTTTTCCTGCAGTGTTTTCCCATGTCTGTTTTCTCTCCTACCCCCTCCATTTTCCCCCTTCCATTTCTGCAGGTCTGCATCAAGGTCACAGAGGGGGAGGTGTTCCAGTCGCTGTTTTCATTTTCTTGGGCAGAGCTGCAACAGAAGCGACGAGTGGCGGGATTTACGTGTTTCACGTGCTGTGGTGTAAATAGATACTGGGTTATGTTCATGTCTGCTTGGGTTCGAGAAAGTGGGTACTGACACCAGAGGCCTGCTTGAAATGTCAGGGTTGTTGTTGGTGGTGAGGAGGGGGTGGGGGTGGGGGTTGTCTCTGTTTATTGATGGAGATGATTCTTTTCATAATGTTTAAGTCTGCTCTGGGGATGCCAGGGGATTTGTCAGTACAAATAGCATAATTATCCACCTAGAAAATTATGTGCCAGGAATTTCATCTTTTCTATTTCCACTCTTTGTGTTTACCTTGTTCCTTTTTCTTTCCTGTCACTTCCTCTCTTGTCTGTGTACTGCTTTCTTTGGGGACGGATTAGCCCTGCTGGTGTGGAAGAGTTGATGGCATTCGTGATCTGCCCTAACCGGGTTCAAAATCTTGTTTCAGAGAATTTTTCCTCTGGAGTTAACATCAGTACAAACTCACTCGCCCCAATAAGTCCTTCGGATGGGACATGAACGACGGCCCCATGTGCCGAACGCACGCAGAACATCTTGCTTACCACGTAAAACCGTTCTGATTTTGGAACTGTAGGCCCATATGTGCCACGTAAGAAAATTGAAAAATTAACAAAACTGCATTCCCACAGGGACTGGATTAAAAAACGAACACACGAGTGCTCATTCCATTATCCTCGAAAATAGAAGAAATAAATGTTACATATTTATTTGTGGGTTTTTCTTCAGAAAGACTTTACAAACATTTAATTCTTCTTGCCAAATAGATAGGCTTGCTGATTTGGTCAGGTGCTTGTAACTCAGTGCAACTGCCAAGTTCTTTCCTCAAATGACAGTAACAATCGTTGTTGGTCTGAAAGTTTCCACTGAAGAATAGGTTTAAGAATCTGTTAAATGTGTAAATCTTCTTCACACACTCCACTTGATATTTATGTGTGATTTGTTTTTTATACACAGAATATTCCTTAAAAAACATATTTTAATAGCGTTTGTACTCAGAAAAATGACTGCCATTTTTCTTTCTCGTTGTTTGGATGCATTGTATTAAAGTTTCCTTTTTTATCAGCATATGTGGACGGATGCTATAACCACATAGTTAGGAACATTCGACTTCAATCTCAACCACTGATGAAGTCATGGGTTCGAATCTCGGCAACAGAGTCTAGTGAATTAAGAGTTTGGGAATTTTACGATCTCCTAAATCAATCAATTTCAGACCTGCCAGTGCCTTCATTCCCTCCTTGTATACATAAATACAGAAGATCAAAAATGCACGTTAAAGTTTTCGTCATTCATGTCAGTGTTTGATGGGTTACAGAAATAAGAACATACCCAGTATCCATCACTGAAGTTAGAAGTGGCTTCCTTCATGGTGGGCCAAAAAACTGTCACATATCTCACCCCAGTGAACCTTGAGCTTAGCAAGGATTGCCCAAAAACAAAAACAGTACCAAACAACAAAAAACCAAATTCAGTACAACAGTGGTAGACCTATCCAGCATGAAGGAGTCCCCAGAAGCTACTATTCAATTTCGCAAAAGACCCATGATGCTGCTGTAGATAAATGTTCTTCATGTTGGTCCTGATGAGAGAGAGAAAGATGAGGGAGAGAGAATGAGAGAGAGATAAAGGTGCGGAGAGACAGCCAGACAGAGACAGAGACAGAGGGACAGCCAGACACACAGAACACACACACCCACACACACAGACACACACCACCACAGACGGGCCAACAGACAGACAGCCTATTAGTAGACTCAAGAATATTATTTTCTCAGTTTCATATTTCCCCAACAGTCTCAAAAGGCACATCTACGACTACAAAACTTCACAACTTTCCTTCTATGAGGAACATCGCCTCTACAAATAAAATCCACAATTTCACGTTTTGTATGAACTGTTGTTGAAAGGGTTATCCGCCTCATTTCGTTCCTGGTGTTCTAGTTGGTCAAGTTACCTCCCATCTCCAACGTTTTATAAGAACTGGGATGTGTATGAAAGAAAGCGGCAAGGAAGCACTATGCAGAAGTTATGGACCCTAGTCGATGCTGGGTTTGGGCTCGTTTCTGGAAAAGGTACTGCACAACTTGCCATAACTGCTGACAGTTTCGAAAAATGTTTGACTCTTAAGTTAGTAGATTTGGTTCAAATATGGAAGACTGCAGGATAGATATTATGAGGTATGTGTCATAGATGCTGGTAGACTTTTCCAAATGTTTGATCTAAAGCAAGCAACCTTGTTCATGCCAAACGCTTTGTTTCCTTTTAAAAAAAAATCTAAATTCTCTTATTTAATGGATAATGGGAAAGAGCACTCATTTGTGTTTTTTCATCTAGTCTGGTGAGTCTCCAGGTTTGTATTTTTTTAAGTTAAAAGTCTGTTCTACGCAGTGATATTAGTTCTAGTGTGTGTGAATGCGGGCATGTGCATGCCGTTTCCATGTGCGCGTGCATGCATGATGCATATGCGGAAGCATATGTATATGTTATTGTTTATGGCATTGTACTTCCCCACACTGACTACCTGACATGCATACTGTGCTCAAACTACAAGCTTTAGTTGTTTTATAGAGAAATTCTAATACATAACTGAGATTAAATGAATTGGAATACTAAAATATTCAAAAAATGTTAACATGTTGTTGTTCTATTCCACTTTTCAGTCCACCATTTGTTGTTTTGATTGCCAAATTCTGCTTGACATGTATAAAAGGAGAGGTATAGATATTAATTAAGAAAATATGCCACTAGTCAAGAAGTTTTCTGACTCTCAGCAATTCATTAGTTGTCAGTGCTGAAGTCATATATTCTTCACCTGTAAAACCTTTACTGTAATTACATATATATATATATATTATCTATAATATATATATAAATATATTATATATAGATTATATATATATATATATATATATATAATATTTATATATATATAATATTTAGTATTATATGTATATACATTTATTATATATATATATTATTTTATATATATGTATATATTTTATATTATGTGTGTGTGGATGTGGGTGCGTGTAGGGGAGAGAAAGAGAGATGTGAGAGAGATGAGAGAGAGAGAGAGAAGGCGCACGGAGACGAGACTATGGAGATGAGCGAGAGAGAGAGAGTGATGCGGTGTGTAATAATAGGGACTTTGGTTATGAATGCGGGTGTGTTAAATCACCATGTAGTGGAATAGACATTAAACAAAACAAAACAAAACAAAACAAATGCATAGTTCGGAAGAGTGTACTGTGTAATAATTATCTTTTGGAAATGCACCCAGACACTTCCCCCACCCCATTACCCTAACCCCCCTTCTCCATCACTTTCAGACATCTCTCCTTTCCCACCATACCCCTTTCTTTCATTAAGCCGTAAAACAATTCTTCGCCGAAATGTCTTTTTTCCTCACCTTTACCCATCCTGTAGTCCTGGTAACACCCGTTCGTGGGCCACTGAAGATTTTTTAACACTTCCTCTACTCCTTTCGCGTTCGCAAGCGTTCTGTAACAATTCGTTCCACTCAAGGACCATCCACTCTGTGCTTGTGTTGTTCCTTCCTAACGTTTTCTCTGTCTACCTCTTCTTTGTCTCCCTCCTTGTACTGTTCCCTGTAGGGACAGTCTTGGCCTGTCCAGATGTTCGTGTGACTTGTCCGTTATTACTTCAGATTATGTGTTTCTTTGTTGTTGATGTTCTTCACTGATGTCAGAAGCTCTTCATGTGGCCCAATGAGATTTTTTTTCTTAAATATGGTATTTACTAGGTTTTCCTTTGTTGTTGTTGTTGTTGTTGTTGATTTGTAGTTTTACTGAAGTCTGGAGCTCTTCATATGGCCCAATGGTGTTTTTTTAATTCTTGTATATACTGGGTTTCTTTGTTCGTTGTTGTTTGTTGTTGTTGTTTTTGCACTGAAGCAGAAGCTCTTCATATGGCTCATGGCTTTTTTTGTCAATTCTGGTGTTTGCTCGGGTTTCTTTGTTGTTGTTGTTGTTGTGGTTGTAGTTTTTACTGAAGTCAGGAGCTCTTCATATGGCCATGGTGTTTGTTTCAATTCTTGGTATTTACGTTCCTAATTAGTTGTGATCTATTTACGGACACATTGTTTCAAGAAAGCAATCCGCTGGGATCTGGAATCACTGGATTTCTTGAAACATGATTCAACCAGACTCACTCCCACCTCTCACCTCCCCCTCCCCCTTTCTCGTCTCCTTTCCTGCAGTGTTTCCAAGTCTGTACTCTCCCCCCTCCCTTCCCTCCCTTCCCTTACATTCTGCGTCTGGCCTCAGGTCACAGAGGGGGAGGTGTTCAGTCTCGTTTTCCCATTTTCTTGGGCAGCTGCCAACAGAAAGCAGACGAGTGGCGGGCTTCAGTGTTTTCACGTGTTGTGGTGTAAATCGTTACTGGGTTGTGTTCACAGATTCTGCTTGGTTCGAAAAGGTAGGTTACAGACATCGAGATTTTCTGAAATTTGTCAGGGTTATTGGTGGTGGAATGTGGGGAGGTCAGGGTTGTCTTTGTTTAATGATGGAGATTATTCTTTTCATTATGTTTGAGTCTGCTTTAGGGGGATGCCAGGGGATTTGTCAGTACAAATAGCATAATTATCCACCTAGAAAATTATGTGCCAGGAATTTAATCTTTTCTATTCCTCTCTTTGTGTTCTACCTTGTTCCTTTTTCTTTCCTGTCACTTCCTTCTTGTCTGTGTACTGCTTTCTTATGGGATGGGATAGCCTGGTGGTTAGAGTGATGCATTCGTGATCTGCTGACCGTGTTCAAACTTGTTCAAGAGGAATTTTTTCCTCTGGAGTTAACATAGTGCTAATCCACCGCCCCAAAAGTTTCTGATGAGGGACTATAACCGGCTGTCCATGTGCGAACGCACGCACAGAACATCCTTGCCGTCACGTTAAACCCGTTTGATTTTGGAAAATGTAGGCATTATGTTGCCTAGTAGGAACAAATGACAAAATTAACAAATCTGCATACACACAGTAGGTCTGATTAAAAAAAAGAAGAACATGAGTGCTTATTCCGTATCCTTGAAATAAAACAATAAATATAGATGAATATTAAACTTTTTTTTTCTTCGAAGACTTACAAACAACTAATTTTTTTTCTCCCTTGCCAAATCAGTATGCTTTGGTTGACTTGTCAGGTGCTTAACGTCAGGGGCAACGCCATTTTATTTTCCTCAAATGACAGATAAACAACGTTGTTGTGTGAGGTGCCAATGAAGAAGAGTGTTTGAGAATCCTGATTAAAAGTCGGTTAAAATATTCTTCACCACTCCAACTTGATATTCATGTGTGATGTTTTTATACAAAGAAAATTTAAAACTAATTTTAATAGCGTTGCTTGTACTCCGAAAATGACTGACATTTTTCTTGCTGGTTGTTTCGATGCACTGTATTAAAGTTTCTCTTTTTATCAGCCATATGTGGACAAATGCTATAGGCCACTAGGTAGGACCGGCTTCGACTTCAATCTCAGCACCTGTGAAGTCATGGTTCGATCTCCGTCACAGTTAGGAATTAAGAGTTTGGGGATTTTTACAATTACCTAAATCAATCCAATTTGAGACCCTGCAGTGCCTTCATTCCTTTCTTGTATGTATACATACATAAGATCAAATATGCACGTTAAAGATCCCATCATTCATGTCAGTGTTTATTGGGTTACAGAAACATGAACATACCCAGCATACATCCCCCAAGTCAGAATGTTTTTCTAATTTATTTCTATTCAATTCTTTTATATTCTTGATATCGTGGATATTTGATTAAGCCACTTATGTGTGTCTTACATCCTGCCCCGTAGTGTAGGCCTCGGTTTTGTAAATGCTGACATCTGTTCCACCGACACCAATGGCCTACTCTTACAAACAAGCGGAACAGGATTTAAGTTTTGTGCGCAAGATGTTCTGCATGCGTTCGCCAAACGGGGCCTCGGATTATAGTCTCATATCCGAAGGACATTTGGGGAGAGTGGAGTCTGCACTTGATGTAACTCCAGGGGGAATAATCCCTTGAGTCGGGAATAGAACCCGGGGTTGTCAGATTGCGAGTGCATTGTTCTAACCACTAGGCTATCCCGTCCCCCAATTGTGGCCTTACCTTCATGGTTGGACAAAGGCCAGTTGCCAGGAAAATCTCACCATTGGTGAACCTCAGAGTTCTAGCCAAGGGTTGCAAAAACCAACAACAAAAAACAAACAAAACCAAAATTCAGTACAAACAGTGGTAGACCTATACCAGTATTAAGGAGTCACAAGCAGCTAATATTCCATTTTCAGTAAAAGCGACCACTGGCCTAGGGCTGAGACTGTGGGATAAAAATTGTTGGTCATGTCCGCGTGGAGGAGAGAGAGAGAGAGGGAGCGAGAGAGAGAGAGATGAGAGACTGAGAGTCGAGTGAGAGAGAGAGAGAGCGAGAGAGAGAGAGAGATTGATGCTATAGCCACCTAGTTAGGACCATGCCGGCTTCATTCTCATGGCTCCATGAAGTCATGGCTTCGAATCTCAGTAAAGGGTTTAGTGAATTAAGGATCTGTGATTTTACAATCTCCTAGATCAATAGTTCAGACCTGCCCAGTGCCTTCATTCCTTTTTGTATACATTCCTACAGAAGATCGGTGGGTTACAGAAAACCCGCACATCCCAGTAAACATCCATGATGTCAGATGCGGCTACCCTTATGTGGACAAAGCACAGTGCCATAGGAAAAATCTCACCATTAGTGAACCTCGGAGTTCTAACCCGATTGCAAAATAAATAAATGACTAAAAAAATAAAATTTCAAAAATTCAGTACAAACAGTAAACCTATCCCAGTTGAAGGCGTCACCCGCAGCTAATATCCATTTTCAGTAGAAGCAACTGGCATAGGGCTGAGGACTGTAGGTAACTGTTTGTTCATGATCGGCTCTGACAAGCACGCGCGCGCGCGGCGAAGAGAAGAGAGAGAGAGAGAGAAGACGAGAGAGGAGGAGACGAGAGAGAGAGAGAGAGAGAGAGAGAGGAGAGAGAAACACACAACATACAACACATACACACACACACACACCCAACACCACACCACACACACATTGCACGCAGACACACACATAGAAAGGCAGACAGAGGACAGGCCAACAGACAGCAGCCTAACTTAGTAGACTGCTAGAATATTATTTTCCCCAGATCCATTTTCCCCAACAGTCTCAAAAGGCACAACTACTGACTACAAAACTTCACACTTTCCTTCTCTGGAGGAACATTGCCTCTACAATAAAATCCACAACTTTTATCGTTTGGCGTGAACCTTTTTCGTGAAAGTTATCCCGCCTCATTTTCCGACGTCTGGTGTTCTCGTTGGTCATAGTTACCTCCCCTACTCCAACGTTTTCTAAGTACGGTATGCGTATTGGTAAAGGAAAGCGGAACGGAAGCAACTTATGCAAAAGTTATGGAACTTGGCGATGCTGGGTTTGGGACTAGTTTCTGCGAAAGGTACTGCCACTCTGCCATACTGCTTTGACAGTTTTGAGGGAATGTTTGATCTTAAAGTTATTTGATATGATTCAAAATCTCGAACGGACAGCAGGATAGATATTATTATGATGGTATGTATCATAGATGCTCGAAAAACTTTTCAATATGTTTTGACTAAAGCAAGCAACCCTGGTTTCATGCCAAAAGCTTTGTTGCCTTTTAAGGAAAAAATCTGATTCCTTTATTGTAAGGTATTATGAAACGAGCACTCACTCGTTGTGGGTTTTATCTGTTTTGTTTACATCCGTCCCAATGTTTCTACGTAATCCTGTATATTTCCAGCATCTTAACTGCAGGGTCCTCCTTTCTCTCCCTCGCTGCTTCCCTACCTAAACGAGGGCAAGTACCCCTTGACGTGGTTGAATGTACTGATGCCAAGCACGCCAAACCGGTCACCCATCAACTTGGTTACCAACTCGATGCTGCTTAACCTGTGCTTGGCGGAAGCGAGTGCTCTGACACTGAGATATTCTAGAGAAAAAGATTTTACAATTGGGCAATCAAATATGGATTATGAGTCTTGGATCATATTTCCAATACTTATATCATATTTGATTGCCCTATTGTAAAACCTTTTTTACCTACATTTTCTGAACAGTCTCTGGAAAATGTATTTGAAAAATCAAAGCTAGGCTTTGCCATTGCCAGATGTTTATTGCATAGTCCCCTTGAATATTTATTACTTACTTACTTACTTTTGTCTTCAGCTTATACCCGGAGGTGTCGCGGGGAGATATAGCTGTCTGTCGGCAGCGAGGCGTGTAGCCTGGAGGAGGGACATGCCGTGGGCTTTGCTTGGATGAGGGTGGTTTGTCCCTCGTTTTTTTTAGTTTAATTTTTTTTTTGAGTCCTTGTACATTTTTCGTTTTTTTTTGTCATGTTTTTTTTTTTATGTTCTTGTGTTTTTTTTTTGTTCTTTTGTCGGCCACGGACTACTCATCTTCTTCTTGGTCGTCCTTTGGCTTTCCGTCACTGAGTTGCTGGGTGTTTGTAGGCCGAGAGTGGCTGGTTGTGGAGGGCATCCGTGTCAGGTGTCGAACCACTTGCTCCTTGTGGTCGATGTGTTTTAGGACTGTGTTGCACTACATGTCTCTGATGACCTGCGTTTCTGATTTTGTCTCTTCGGGTCTTCGTTGATGCTCTTCTTAGGCATTTCATTTACACGTGGACTAGTTTACGTCTGTGGGCTTTGTGTGGGGCCATGTCTGACACTGGTACTTGAGCTTGGCCAGGAAAGATGGTGGTTAATCAGTTTTGCCTTTGTGTCCATGGGGATGCTGGGACTGTTTCAGGAAAGGGGCGAGCTGTGTAACTGATCCGCATTCAGCCTTCTGACCATCTTGTTTCAATGTCAGTTCTAATCTTCCGTTCTCTGCAATTACACTGCCCAGATATTTTAATTCGCTGACTTGATTTAACTGGGATCATTGATATTGATGTCCAGAAGGTGTGGTATCTGCTGACTGTCATGACCTCGGTCTTACATGGACAAGATTTTATGTCATAGGCTGGCAGTGTGCTGTGGTTGATCAGTGTGCTCTGGCGCTGTGTTTCTTGCTATGTATTATTGCCTGGACATCAGAACATGAGTTCGTTGAGTGCTCAGATCTGGGTGGCCTCCTTTGCAATCTGGTCCATGTTTAACTGGGACAAAACAGAGCAGAGGGGAGAGGCAACAGCCCTGTTCTCACCCGGATGTAAACTGGGAACAGTTCAGATGTTCACTGGTCGTGCGGACTGCGTCTTAGCTGTTGGCATAGATAGCTCGGATGTTGTCAGCAGCAGCCCGTTTCCGCCAGACGCTCCAGCACCTTCCACAACATTGTCTCTGTTTACTCGGTCAACAGCCTTCTCTTGATCTACAAAGTAAGGTGGAGATCTCGGTTGTGTTCGATCGCTTCTCACACAGCTGTCTCTGAGAGCACAAAAGATTGCACTTGTGCACCTCTTCATTTCCTGAATCCAAAATGGCATCACTAAGGAGATGTGTTCCGTTTTTGTTCTAGCTGCGCTGGGTTAGGATCTCTTGTCTACATTTCCCTACTGCTGGAGGAGTGATTGCATCTGTGTTACTGCGGTCTTTCTTGCGGCCTTCTTCTTCCAATTGGCACAACTATTGCCTTCGGCATCCTCTGGAACTTTCCTCTCCTCCAAGCTTTTTGAAGATGTTGGGGCCACATTATACCTGTTTCCCCACAATGCATGGATGGCTTCAGTTGTTATGCCATCTTCACCTGCTGCTTTCCCTTTAGGGCTGTCTTCACTGCTCCTCTGACTTCACTCTCAAGATGGTCGGTTCTGATGTGGTCTGGGTAGTTGGGGTGAAACTGGAACTGGGTGTTTCTGTGCCTGTTGTCCTGCAGGGTTGAGCAGTTTCTTGATAGTGACTCTTTCCTATCTTTTCACTATCTCTTCTCCTCGTTCAGGCCTTGTCCTTTTCATCGTTGATTACAGCTGGTGGGGGCAAAGGGTTTGTCTCGCATTCTCATTGCTTTCACACTCTTGTAGAAACACTTTCTTTATGGAGGTTTTGCTCTTTTTTTAAAAAATCCAGTACTTGTGTGTATGCGTTTTTCAATTCTGACGCTGCTCCCACTCGACACATTATGATCTACTTTTTACCTAAAGCGGAACAGGATTCTAACGTGGAGGTGCAAAATATTTCTGCATGCGTTCGAGACACGGGACCTTGGTGGGGGGCTTTCTAATCCTCATCCGAGGAGCTTTTGTGGAGAGTGGAGTCTGCACTGAATTTAATCCAGGGAGAAAAAATCCCTGAACGGGAATGAAACCTGGGCGTCAGATTGCTGAGCGGCAAAGTTAAACACTAGGCTATCCCGTCCCCAATGGGGCTACCCTTCATGGGTGGACAAAGCTGTTGATAGGAAAATCTCACCATTGGTGAACCTCAGAGTTTCTAGCCAGGATTGCAAGGGGCAAAAAGACAAACAAAAACCAAAACAGTACAAAGAGTGGTAGACTTTTAACCAGTATGAAGAAGTATGCGCAGCTAATATTTCCATTTTCAGTAAATAAGTCCACTGCACTAGGGCTGGGTGTAGGTAAAATTTTTCATGTCGGCAGTACGAAGAGAGAGAGAGAGAGAGAGAGAGAGGGATGAGAGAGATGGACGAGCGAGCGAGATCGGAGGAGAGAAGAGAGAGAGGGAGACTGAGAGAGGACAGAGAGAGAGAGAGAGAGAGACCACACCCACACAATAAACACATAACCACACACACGCACACACACACGCACAACACACACACCACACACACACAACACACACACACACACACACACACCACACACACACAGCGACAGGCAACAGACAAGACTACCTATCTAGTAGACTCAAGAATATTTATTTTCTCAGTTCATATTTCCAACAGTCTCAAAAGCCACTCAACTGATACACAACTTCACAAACTTTCTTCTTGAGGAACATTTTAGCGGCTTCTACAATAAAAATCTTCACTTTTCTCGTTTTGGTGAACCGTTGTGAATGTTTATTCCGCCTCATTTCCGCTTCCTGGTGATTCCCTCGTTGGTCCATAGTTACCTCCATCTCCAAACGTGTTCTAGACGGATGCGTATTGAAGAAGCGGGAAGGGAAGCAACTCTTATGCAGGAAGTTATGGAACTTGTCGATGCTGGGTTTGGGACAGGTTTCTGTGAAAGGTACTGCCACCACTGCCATAACTGCTTGACAGTTTTGGAAAATGTTTGACTCTTAAGTTAATAGTTTTGGTTCAAAATATCGAAGACTGCAGGATAGATATTATGAGGTATGTGTCATAGATGCTGGCAGACTTTTCAAAATGTTTGATCTAAAGCAAGCAGCCTGGTTCATGCCAAAAGCTTTGTTATTGTTTTTTAAAATCTAAATTCTCTTATTTCAAGGATAATGGAAAGAGCAATCATGTATTTTTTACATATAATCCCTGTGTGTCTCCGTTTGTATTTTCTTTAAGTTAACATCTGTTCACACTCAGTGATATTAGTTTTGTGTGTGTGCATGCGTGGATTTTCCTCTAATATCACTTTAAGTGAACAGATGTAAAATTGGAGACACACAATGCCTGGATTTGTCTCTGTGCGTTCGTGCGTTGCGTGCATGAATTGTGGATGCCATGTGTATATGTTATTGTGACTGCATGCCATCCCCACATGCCTACGACAGTATATGCCACTCACATGCAGCATAGTTTGGAGAAGAGTGTACTGGGTAATATCTCTTTGGAAATGCACCCCAGACCCCTCCCACCCCACCCCCTACCTCCCTTCTCCATTCACTTTCCAGGACTTCTCTCCTTCCCATTTACCTTTTCTTTATAAACCTATATACAATTCTTCGCAGAAATGTCTTTCTTCTTCACTTCACAATCCCATAGGTCTCTGTTACAACGTTTGGGCACCCACTGCAAATTTGTTAACAGCTTCCTCCATCCTATCAGTTCTCAGCTTTCTGTGCAAAACGTTCCACTCAAGGTACCAGTCCACTCTGTGGTTGAGTAAGTCTCTATCCGGTTCTGTGGTCTGCTATCGTTCCTCCTTGTTGGTTTCCTGAGGTCAGTCTTGGCATTCAGTGTTCATTTGGCTTTGTCCGTATTTACTCAGATTGTGTGTATCTTTTGTTGTTGTGTGTTGTTGTAGGGTTTTTTCCACTGAAGTCAGGTGGCTCTTCATATGGCCCAATTGTGTTTTCAATTCTGTATTTACGGGGGTTTCTTTGTTGTTTGTTGTATGGTTGTTGATGTTACTGAAGTCAGGACCTCCTCATATGGCCCAATGGTGTTTTTTTTCAAATTCTTTGGTATTTACTTCCTCGTTAGGGATGCAATCTCTTTACAGACACTTTCTTTCCAAAAAGCAAATCGCTGGGATCTGGATCACTGAAATTTTCTGAACTGATTCCAACCAGGCTACACCCAAACCTCTTCAACCTCCCCTACCCCTCCCCAACCCCTTCTCCTCTCCTTTCCTGCAGTGCTCCCCAATTTGGTCTCTCTCTCCCCTCCCTCCTCATTCTCCCTCTCCTCCATCTCCCCCTCCCTCCCTCCCTCTCCCTCCCTCCCTCCTCTCCCCTTACATTCCTGCAGTCTGCCTCAGGTCACAGAGGGGGAGGTTGTTCAGTCTCTGTTTCATTTCTCTTGGGCAGCTGCCACTCAGGAAAGCAGACGAGTGGCGGGCTTCACGGGTTTCAGTGCTGTGGTGTAAATAATTACTGGGTTGATGTTCACTGTCTGCTTGGGTTGAGAAAGTGGGTACTGACACCAGGAGCCTGCTTGAAATGTCAGGGTTGTTGTTGGTGGTGAGGAGGGGGTGGGGGTGGGGGTTGTCTCTGTTTATTGATGGAGATGATTCTTTTCAGAATGTTTAAGTCTGCTCTGGGGCATGCCAGGGGATTTGCCAGTACAAATAGCATATCCACTCTCTAGAAATCCTATGCCAGGAATTTCATCTTTTCTATTCCTCTCTTTGTGTTCTACCTTGTTCCTTTTTATTCCTGTCACTTTTCCTTCTTGTCTGTGTTCTGCTTTCTTACGGGTAGGATAGCTGGTGGTTAGAGGGAGGTTTCGTGATCTGATGACTGGGTTTCAATCTCGTTCAGAGGATTTTTCCTCCGGAGTTAACATCAGTTGATCACTTACTCTCCCCAAAAGTCCTTCAATTGAGCCTGTGAACCGAGGTTCCCATGCGGAACGCACACAGAAACATCTTGCGCACACGTTAACAAACCGTTCTGCCTTTTGAAAAATTAGGCCATGGGCGCAGTAGGACAGATGATATCGAAATTACAAACTGCGTACACACAGGGACTGGATAAAAAAAAAAGCAATGAGTGCTTATTCCCTTATCCTCGAAATAAAACAATAAATAAATGAATATTTTATTTGTCTTTTTTTCTCTTCAGAAAGACTTACAAACAACCATTCTCTCCCATGCCAGATCAGATATGCTTGGTCTGACTTGTCGGGTGCTTAACGTCAGTGCAGCGCAATTTTTCCCCCTCAAATGACAGATAACAACAGTTGTTGTCTGAACCTTCCACTGAAGAATAATGTTTAAGAATTCTGTAAAAAAAATTAGGTAAATATTTCTTCACACACTCCTACTTGATATTATGTGTGAATTTTTTATACAAAAGAAAAATGTTCAAACATCTTTTAATAGCGTTGTACTCAGAAAAAATGACTGCCATTTTTCTTGGCTGGTTGTTTTCGATAGCCTGTTATTAACGTTCTTTTGTTTATCAGTATATGTGGATGGAGATGCTATAGCCACATAGTTATGATCATTCGACATCAATCTCATGGGTCCATGAAGTCATGGGTTCAAATCTCGGTAACAGGATTTAGTGAATTAAGGATCTGGGATTTTTACAATCTCCTAGGTCAATCAATTTGAGACCTGACAAGTGCTTCATTCCGTTCTCGTATGTATACATACAGAAGATCAAATATGCACGTTAAAGATCCCATCATTCATGTCAGTGTTCATTGGGTTACAAAAACATGAACATACCCACCATACATCCCTGAAGTCAAAATGGGGCTACCTTCATGGTGGGCAAATCGGTTGCATACGCAAAATCTCACCATTGGTGAACCTCAGAGTTCTAGCCAAGAATTGCAAAAACAAAAAGCAAATTCAGTTACAAACCGTGGTAGACTATACCAGTAAGAAGGAGCCACCAGCAGCTATATATTCCATTTGAGCGCTTTTGATTTGTTGCTTTACAAGATTCAGCGCTATATAAATTCCGTACATTATTATTTTATTTATTATTTATTTTCAAGTTAAAAGACCACGGGCACTAGGGACTGCAACTATTTGTAAAATGTTTGTTCATACTTCGGCCTGACGAAAGAGAGAGGGAGAGAGAGAGACGAGAAGGGAGAGAGAGAAGAGAGAGAAGACCACAACACACACACACACACACACACACAACACACCAACACAGCCACACACACACCTACACACATAGATACACAGACACACAGACATGCCAACTGTCAGACAGCCTATCTTAGTAGAACTCAAGAATATTATTTTCCCAGTTCATATTCCCCAACAGTCTCAAATGGACATCTACTGACTACAAAACTTCACAACTTTCCTTATCTGAGGAACCATCGCTTCTCCATAAAAATCACAACTTTTTTCTCGTTTTGTGTGAACAGTTGTGAAAGTTTATCCGCCTCATTTCGCTTCTGGTTGTTCCCTAGTTGGTCATAGTTACCTACATTCCCAACGTTTTCTACAGGACGGATGTGTATTGACAAGAAAGCGGGAAGGGAAAGCAACTTATGAGAAGTTATGGAACTGTCGATTACTGGGTTTGGACTGGTTTTCTGCGGAAAGGTTATGCCACAACTACCATAATCGCCTGACAGTTTGGCAAATGGTTAACTCTTAAGTTTGATAGATTTGGTTCAAAATATCGAAGACTGCAGGATGGATATTTATGAGGTCTGTTATCATGATGCTGGCAGACTTTTCCAAATGTATCTGATTAAAGCAAGCAACCTGGTTCATGCCAGAAGCTTTGTTGTGTTTAAAAAAATCTAAATTGTCTTATTTCAAGGATAATGGAAAGAACACTCATGTATTTTTTACATATAGTCCCCGTGTTTCTCCGTTTTTATTTTCTACAAGTTAACATCTATTCACACTCAGTGATATTAGTTTTGTGTGTGTGCATGCGTGGATTTTCCTATAATATCACTTTAAGTGAACAGATGTAAAATTAGAGACACACAATGCCTGGATGTTTGTGCGTTCGTGCGTGCGTGCATGCATATGTGGATGCATGTGTATATGTTATTGTGTATGCATGTACATCCCCACACTGCCTACCTGACAGTATATGCACTCACCTGCATGCAGAGTTTGGAAGAGTGTACTGTGTAATATCTTTTGGAAATGCACCCAGACACCTCCCCCACCCCACTCTCTACCCTTCTATCATCACTTTCCGATTTCTCTCCTCACTCTATACCCTTTCTTTCATAAGCCTTAAAAACAATTCTTTGCAGAAAATGTCTTTCTTCTTCACTTCAACCCATCCATAGTCTGTTACACCTTTTGGGAAACCACTGAAAACTTGTGTAACCAGCTTCCTCCACTCCTCTCGTTCTCAGCTTTCTGTAGCAATGAGTTCCACTCAAGGCATCCCTAGTCCACTCTGTGATTGTGTTGTCTTTCCCTCGTTTTCTCTGTCTGCCTCCTCGTCTCCCTCCTTGTTTGTTTCCTGTAGGTCAGTCTGGCCAGTCCAGATGTTCATTTGGCTTGTCGAATTATTCAGTTTGTGGTTTTTTAGTTGATGTTGTAGTGGTTGTGGGGTTTTTTCCACTGAAGTCAGGTGCTCTTCATATGGCCAATTGTGTTTTAATTATGGTATTTACTGGGGTTTCTTTGTTGTTGTTGTCATGGTTGTTGTTTTTACTGAAGTCAGGTGCTATTCAGTATGCCCAATGGATGTATTTTCAATTCTGTGGTATTTACTATTCTGGTTAGGGATGTGATCTGGTTTACGGACAATTGTTACAAGAAAGCACTCACAGGGGTCTGGATTCACTGGAAATTTTCTGAACATGATTAACCAGACTCCACACCCCACCTCTCAACCTCCCCCTCCCCAACTTTCCTCTACTTTTCCTGCAGTGTTTTCCCATGTCTGTTTTCTCTCCTACCCCCTCCATTTTCCCCCTTCCATTTCTGCAGGTCTGCATCAAGGTCACAGAGGGGGAGGTGTTCCAGTCGCTGTTTTCATTTTCTTGGGCAGAGCTGCAACAGAAGCGACGAGTGGCGGGATTTACGTGTTTCACGTGCTGTGGTGTAAATAGTTACTGGGTTGATGTTCACTGTCTGCTTGGGTTCGAGAAAGTGGGTACTGACACCAGAGGCCTGCTTGAAATGTCAGGGTTGTTGTTGGTGGTGAGGAGGGGGTGGGGGTGGGGGTTGTCTCTGTTTATTGATGGAGATGATTCTTTTCATAATGTTTAAGTCTGCTCTGGGGATGCCAGGGGATTTGTCAGTACAAATAGCATAATTATCCACCTAGAAAATTATGTGCCAGGAATTTCATCTTTTCTATTCCTCTCTTTGTGTTCTACCTTGTTCCTTTTTCTTTCCTGTCACTTCCTTCTTGTCTGTGTACTGCTTTCTTTGGGGACGGATTAGCCCTGCTGGTGTGGAAGAGTTGATGGCATTCGTGATCTGCCCTAACCGGGTTCAAAATCTTGTTTCAGAGAATTTTTCCTCTGGAGTTAACATCAGTACAAACTCACTCGCCCCAATAAGTCCTTCGGATGGGACATGAACGACGGCCCCATGTGCCGAACGCACGCAGAACATCTTGCTTACCACGTAAAACCGTTCTGATTTTGGAACTGTAGGCCCATATGTGCCACGTAAGAAAATTGAAAAATTAACAAAACTGCATTCCCACAGGGACTGGATTAAAAAACGAACACACGAGTGCTCATTCCATTATCCTCGAAAATAGAAGAAATAAATGTTACATATTTATTTGTGGGTTTTTCTTCAGAAAGACTTTACAAACATTTAATTCTTCTTGCCAAATAGATAGGCTTGCTGATTTGGTCAGGTGCTTGTAACTCAGTGCAACTGCCAAGTTCTTTCCTCAAATGACAGTAACAATCGTTGTTGGTCTGAAAGTTTCCACTGAAGAATAGGTTTAAGAATCTGTTAAATGTGTAAATCTTCTTCACACACTCCACTTGATATTTATGTGTGATTTGTTTTTTATACACAGAATATTCCTTAAAAAACATATTTTAATAGCGTTGTACTCAGAAAAATGACTGCCATTTTTCTTTCTCGTTGTTTGGATGCATTGTATTAAAGTTTCCTTTTTTATCAGCATATGTGGACGGATGCTATAACCACATAGTTAGGAACATTCGACTTCAATCTCAACCACTGATGAAGTCATGGGTTCGAATCTCGGCAACAGAGTCTAGTGAATTAAGAGTTTGGGAATTTTACGATCTCCTAAATCAATCAATTTCAGACCTGCCAGTGCCTTCATTCCCTCCTTGTATACATAAATACAGAAGATCAAAAATGCACGTTAAAGTTTTCGTCATTCATGTCAGTGTTTGATGGGTTACAGAAATAAGAACATACCCAGTATCCATCACTGAAGTTAGAAGTGGCTTCCTTCATGGTGGGCCAAAAAACTGTCACATATCTCACCCCAGTGAACCTTGAGCTTAGCAAGGATTGCCCAAAAACAAAAACAGTACCAAACAACAAAAAACCAAATTCAGTACAACAGTGGTAGACCTATCCAGCATGAAGGAGTCCCCAGAAGCTACTATTCAATTTCGCAAAAGACCCATGATGCTGCTGTAGATAAATGTTCTTCATGTTGGTCCTGATGAGAGAGAGAAAGATGAGGGAGAGAGAATGAGAGAGAGATAAAGGTGCGGAGAGACAGCCAGACAGAGACAGAGACAGAGGGACAGCCAGACACACAGAACACACACACCCACACACACAGACACACACCACCACAGACGGGCCAACAGACAGACAGCCTATTAGTAGACTCAAGAATATTATTTTCTCAGTTTCATATTTCCCCAACAGTCTCAAAAGGCACATCTACGACTACAAAACTTCACAACTTTCCTTCTATGAGGAACATCGCCTCTACAAATAAAATCCACAATTTCACGTTTTGTATGAACTGTTGTTGAAAGGGTTATCCGCCTCATTTCGTTCCTGGTGTTCTAGTTGGTCAAGTTACCTCCCATCTCCAACGTTTTATAAGAACTGGGATGTGTATGAAAGAAAGCGGCAAGGAAGCACTATGCAGAAGTTATGGACCCTAGTCGATGCTGGGTTTGGGCTCGTTTCTGGAAAAGGTACTGCCACTACTGCCATAACTGCTTGACAGTTTCGAAAAATGTTTGACTCTTAAGTTAGTAGATTTGGTTCAAATATGGAAGACTGCAGGATAGATATTATGAGGTATGTGTCATAGATGCTGGTAGACTTTTCCAAATGTTTGATCTAAAGCAAGCAACCTTGTTCATGCCAAACGCTTTGTTTCCTTTATAAAAAAAATCTAAATTCTCTTATTTAATGGATAATGGGAAAGAGCACTCATTTGTGTTTTTTCATCTAGTCTGGTGAGTCTCCAGGTTTGTATTTTTTTAAGTTAAAAGTCTGTTCTACGCAGTGATATTAGTTCTAGTGTGTGTGAATGCGGGCATGTGCATGCCGTTTCCATGTGCGCGTGCATGCATGATGCATATGCGGAAGCATATGTATATGTTATTGTTTATGGCATTGTACTTCCCCACACTGACTACCTGACATGCATACTGTGCTCAAACTACAAGCTTTAGTTGTTTTATAGAGAAATTCTAATACATAACTGAGATTAAATGAATTGGAATACTAAAATATTCAAAAAATGTTAACATGTTGTTGTTCTATTCCACTTTTCAGTCCACCATTTGTTGTTTTGATTGCCAAATTCTGCTTGACATGTATAAAAGGAGAGGTATAGATATTAATTAAGAAAATATGCCACTAGTCAAGAAGTTTTCTGACTCTCAGCAATTCATTAGTTGTCAGTGCTGAAGTCATATATTCTTCACCTGTAAAACCTTTACTGTAATTACATATATATATATATATTATCTATAATATATATATAAATATATTATATATAGATTATATATATATATATATATATATATAATATTTATATATATATAATATTTAGTATTATATGTATATACATTTATTATATATATATATTATTTTATATATATGTATATATTTTATATTATGTGTGTGTGGATGTGGGTGCGTGTAGGGGAGAGAAAGAGAGATGTGAGAGAGATGAGAGAGAGAGAGAGAAGGCGCACGGAGACGAGACTATGGAGATGAGCGAGAGAGAGAGAGTGATGCGGTGTGTAATAATAGGGACTTTGGTTATGAATGCGGGTGTGTTAAATCACCATGTAGTGGAATAGACATTAAACAAAACAAACAAAACAAACAAATGCATAGTTCGGAGAGTGTACTGTGTAATAATTATCTTTTGGAAATGACACCCAGACACTTCCCCACCCCATTACCCTAACCCCCCTTCTCCATCACTTTCAGACATCTCTCCTTTCCCACCATACCCCTTTCTTTCATTAAGCCGTAAAACAATTCTTCGCCGAAATGTCTTTTTTCCTCACCTTTACCCATCCTGTAGTCCTGGTAACACCCGTTCGTGGGCCACTGAAGATTTTTTAACACTTCCTCTACTCCTTTCGCGTTCGCAAGCGTTCTGTAACAATTCGTTCCACTCAAGGACCATCCACTCTGTGCTTGTGTTGTTCCTTCCTAACGTTTTCTCTGTCTACCTCTTCTTTGTCTCCCTCCTTGTACTGTTCCCTGTAGGACAGTCTTGGCCAGTCCAGATGTTCGTGTGACTTGTCCGTATTACTTCAGTTTATGTGTTTCTTTGTTGTTGTTGTTCTTCCACTGATGTCAGAAGCTCTTCATGTGGCCCAATGAGATTTTTTTTTTAAATATGGTATTTACTAGGTTTTCCTTTGTTGTTGTTGTTGTTGTTGTTGATTTGTAGTTTTACTGAAGTCTGGAGCTCTTCATATGGCCCAATGGTGTTTTTTTAATTCTTGTATATACTGGGTTTCTTTGTTCGTTGTTGTTTGTTGTTGTTGTTTTTGCACTGAAGCAGAAGCTCTTCATATGGCTCATGGCTTTTTTTGTCAATTCTGGTGTTTGCTCGGGTTTCTTTGTTGTTGTTGTTGTTGTGGTTGTAGTTTTTACTGAAGTCAGGAGCTCTTCATATGGCCATGGTGTTTGTTTCAATTCTTGGTATTTACGTTCCTAATTAGTTGTGATCTATTTACGGACACATTGTTTCAAGAAAGCAATCCGCTGGGATCTGGAATCACTGGATTTCTTGAAACATGATTCAACCAGACTCACTCCCACCTCTCACCTCCCCCTCCCCCTTTCTCGTCTCCTTTCCTGCAGTGTTTCCAAGTCTGTACTCTCCCCCCTCCCTTCCCTCCCTTCCCTTACATTCTGCGTCTGGCCTCAGGTCACAGAGGGGGAGGTGTTCAGTCTCGTTTTCCCATTTTCTTGGGCAGCTGCCAACAGAAAGCAGACGAGTGGCGGGCTTCAGTGTTTTCACGTGTTGTGGTGTAAATCGTTACTGGGTTGTGTTCACAGATTCTGCTTGGTTCGAAAAGGTAGGTTACAGACATCGAGATTTTCTGAAATTTGTCAGGGTTATTGGTGGTGGAATGTGGGGAGGGTTGTCTTTGTTTATTGATGGAGATTATTCTTTTCATTATGTTTGAGTCTGCTTTAGGGGGATGCCAGGGGATTTGTCAGTACAAATAGCATAATTATCCACCTAGAAAATTATGTGCCAGGAATTTAATCTTTTCTATTCCTCTCTTTGTGTTCTACCTTGTTCCTTTTTCTTTCCTGTCACTTCCTTCTTGTCTGTGTACTGCTTTCTTATGGGATGGGATAGCCTGGTGGTTAGAGTGATGCATTCGTGATCTGCTGACCCGGGTTCAAATCTTGTTCAAGAGGAATTTTTTCCTCTGGAGTTAACATAGTGCTAATCCACCGCCCCAAAAGTTTCTGATGAGGGACTATAACCGGCTGTCCATGTGCGAACGCACGCACAGAACATCCTTGCCGTCACGTTAAACCCGTTTGATTTTGGAAAATGTAGGCATTATGTTGCCTAGTAGGAACAAATGACAAAATTAACAAATCTGCATACACACAGTAGGTCTGATTAAAAAAAAGAAGAACATGAGTGCTTATTCCGTATCCTTGAAATAAAACAATAAATATAGATGAATATTAAACTTTTTTTTTCTTCGAAGACTTACAAACAACTAATTTTTTTTCTCCCTTGCCAAATCAGTATGCTTTGGTTGACTTGTCAGGTGCTTAACGTCAGGGGCAACGCCATTTTATTTTCCTCAAATGACAGATAAACAACGTTGTTGTGTGAGGTGCCAATGAAGAAGAGTGTTTGAGAATCCTGATTAAAAGTCGGTTAAAATATTCTTCACCACTCCAACTTGATATTCATGTGTGATGTTTTTATACAAAGAAAATTTAAAACTAATTTTAATAGCGTTGCTTGTACTCCGAAAATGACTGACATTTTTCTTGCTGGTTGTTTCGATGCACTGTATTAAAGTTTCTCTTTTTATCAGCCATATGTGGACAAATGCTATAGGCCACTAGGTAGGACCGGCTTCGACTTCAATCTCAGCACCTGTGAAGTCATGGTTCGATCTCCGTCACAGTTAGGAATTAAGAGTTTGGGGATTTTTACAATTACCTAAATCAATCCAATTTGAGACCCTGCAGTGCCTTTCATTCCTCTTCTTGTTTGTTTACATACATAAGATCAAATATGCACGTTAAAGATCCCATCATTCATGTCAGTGTTTATTGGGTTACAGAAACATGAACATACCCAGCATACATCCCCCAAGTCAGAATGTTTTTCTAATTTATTTCTATTCAATTCTTTTATATTCTTGATATCGTGGATATTTGATTAAGCCACTTATGTGTGTCTTACATCCTGCCCCGTAGTGTAGGCCTCGGTTTTGTAAATGCTGACATCTGTTCCACCGACACCAATGGCCTACTCTTACAAACAAGCGGAACAGGATTTAAGTTTTGTGCGCAAGATGTTCTGCATGCGTTCGCCAAACGGGGCCTCGGATTATAGTCTCATATCCGAAGGACATTTGGGGAGAGTGGAGTCTGCACTTGATGTAACTCCAGGGGGAATAATCCCTTGAGTCGGGAATAGAACCCGGGGTTGTCAGATTGCGAGTGCATTGTTCTAACCACTAGGCTATCCCGTCCCCCAATTGTGGCCTTACCTTCATGGTTGGACAAAGGCCAGTTGCCAGGAAAATCTCACCATTGGTGAACCTCAGAGTTCTAGCCAAGGGTTGCAAAACAAAAACAAAAAACAAACAAAACCAAAATTCAGTACAAACAGTGGTAGACCTATACCAGTATTAAGGAGTCACAAGCAGCTAATATTCCATTTTCAGTAAAAGCGACCACTGGCCTAGGGCTGAGACTGTGGGATAAAAATTGTTGGTCATGTCCGCGTGGAGGAGAGAGAGAGAGAGGGAGCGAGAGAGAGAGAGATGAGAGACTGAGAGTCGAGTGAGAGAGAGAGAGAGCGAGAGAGAGAGAGAGATTGATGCTATAGCCACCTAGTTAGGACCATGCCGGCTTCATTCTCATGGCTCCATGAAGTCATGGCTTCGAATCTCAGTAAAGGGTTTAGTGAATTAAGGATCTGTGATTTTACAATCTCCTAGATCAATAGTTCAGACCTGCCCAGTGCCTTCATTCCTTTTTGTATACATTCCTACAGAAGATCGGTGGGTTACAGAAAACCCGCACATCCCAGTAAACATCCATGATGTCAGATGCGGCTACCCTTATGTGGACAAAGCACAGTGCCATAGGAAAAATCTCACCATTAGTGAACCTCGGAGTTCTAACCCGATTGCAAAATAAATAAATGACTAAAAAAATAAAATTTCAAAAATTCAGTACAAACAGTAAACCTATCCCAGTTGAAGGCGTCACCCGCAGCTAATATCCATTTTCAGTAGAAGCAACTGGCATAGGGCTGAGGACTGTAGGTAACTGTTTGTTCATGATCGGCTCTGACAAGCACGCGCGCGCGCGGCGAAGAGAAGAGAGAGAGAGAGAGAAGACGAGAGAGGAGGAGACGAGAGAGAGAGAGAGAGAGAGAGAGAGGAGAGAGAAACACACAACATACAACACATACACACACACACACACCCAACACCACACCACACACACATTGCACGCAGACACACACATAGAAAGGCAGACAGAGGACAGGCCAACAGACAGCAGCCTAACTTAGTAGACTGCTAGAATATTATTTTCCCCAGATCCATTTTCCCCAACAGTCTCAAAAGGCACAACTACTGACTACAAAACTTCACACTTTCCTTCTCTGGAGGAACATTGCCTCTACAATAAAATCCACAACTTTTATCGTTTGGCGTGAACCTTTTTCGTGAAAGTTATCCCGCCTCATTTTCCGACGTCTGGTGTTCTCGTTGGTCATAGTTACCTCCCCTACTCCAACGTTTTCTAAGTACGGTATGCGTATTGGTAAAGGAAAGCGGAACGGAAGCAACTTATGCAAAAGTTATGGAACTTGGCGATGCTGGGTTTGGGACTAGTTTCTGCGAAAGGTACTGCCACTCTGCCATACTGCTTTGACAGTTTTGAGGGAATGTTTGACTCTTAAGTTATTAGATATGATTCAAAATCTCGAAGACAGCAGGATAGATATTATTATGAGGTATGTATCATAGATGCTCGAAAACTTTTCCAAATGTTTGATCTAAAGCAAGCAACCTGGTTCATGCCAAAAGCTTTGTTGCCTTTTAAGAAAAAATCTGAATTCCTTTATTGTAGGTATTATGAAACGAGCACTCACTCGTGTGGGGTTTTTCTGTTTTGTTTACATCCAGTCCCCATGTTTCTACGTAATCCTGTATATTTCCAGCATCTTAACTGCAGGGTCCTCCTTTCTCTCCCTCGCTGCTTCCCTACCTAAACGAGGGCAAGTACCCCTTGACGTGGTTGAATGTACTGATGCCAAGCACGCCAAACCGGTCACCCATCAACTTGGTTACCAACTCGATGCTGCTTAACCTGTGCTTGGCGGAAGCGAGTGCTCTGACACTGAGATATTCTAGAGAAAAAGATTTTACAATTGGGCAATCAAATATGGATTATGAGTCTTGTGATCAAATTTCCAATGAATTATATTCATATTTGATTGCCCTATTGTAAAACCTTTTTTACCTACATTTTCTGAACAGTCTCTGGAAATTGTATTTGAAAAATCAAGCTTAGGGCTTTGCATTGCCAGATGTTTATTGCATAGTCCCCTTGAATATTTTATTACTTACTTACTTCTTTTGTCTTAGCTTATACCCGGAAGTGTCGCGGGGAGATATAGCTGTCTGTCGGAGCGAGGAGTTCTCGTCAGCCTGGAGGAGGGACATGCCGTGGGCTTTGCTTGGATGAGGGTGGTTTGTCCCTCGTTTTTTTTAGTTTAATTTTTTTTTTGAGTCCTTGTACATTTTTCGTTTTTTTTTGTCATGTTTTTTTTTTTATGTTCTTGTGTTTTTTTTTTGTTCTTTTGTCGGCCACGGACTACTCATCTTCTTCTTGGTCGTCCTTTGGCTTTCCGTCACTGAGTTGCTGGGTGTTTGTAGGCCGAGAGTGGCTGGTTGTGGAGGGCATCCGTGTCAGGTGTCGAACCACTTGCTCCTTGTGGTCGATGTGTTTTAGGACTGTGTTGCACTACATGTCTCTGATGACCTGCGTTTCTGATTTTGTCTCTTCGGGTCTTCGTTGATGCTCTTCTTAGGCATTTCATTTACACGTGGACTAGTTTACGTCTGTGGGCTTTGTGTGGGGCCATGTCTGACACTGGTACTTGAGCTTGGCCAGGAAAGATGGTGGTTAATCAGTTTTGCCTTTGTGTCCATGGGGATGCTGGGACTGTTTCAGGAAAGGGGCGAGCTGTGTAACTGATCCGCATTCAGCCTTCTGACCATCTTGTTTCAATGTCAGTTCTAATCTTCCGTTCTCTGCAATTACACTGCCCAGATATTTTAATTCGCTGACTTGATTTAACTGGGATCATTGATATTGATGTCCAGAAGGTGTGGTATCTGCTGACTGTCATGACCTCGGTCTTACATGGACAAGATTTTATGTCATAGGCTGGCAGTGTGCTGTGGTTGATCAGTGTGCTCTGGCGCTGTGTTTCTTGCTATGTATTATTGCCTGGACATCAGAACATGAGTTCGTTGAGTGCTCAGATCTGGGTGGCCTCCTTTGCAATCTGGTCCATGTTTAACTGGGACAAAACAGAGCAGAGGGGAGAGGCAACAGCCCTGTTCTCACCCGGATGTAAACTGGGAACAGTTCAGATGTTCACTGGTCGTGCGGACTGCGTCTTAGCTGTTGGCATAGATAGCTCGGATGTTGTCAGCAGCAGCCCGTTTCCGCCAGACGCTCCAGCACCTTCCACAACATTGTCTCTGTTTACTCGGTCAACAGCCTTCTCTTGATCTACAAAGTAAGGTGGAGATCTCGGTTGTGTTCGATCGCTTCTCACACAGCTGTCTCTGAGAGCACAAAAGATTGCACTTGTGCACCTCTTCATTTCCTGAATCCAAAATGGCATCACTAAGGAGATGTGTTCCGTTTTTGTTCTAGCTGCGCTGGGTTAGGATCTCTTGTCTACATTTCCCTACTGCTGGAGGAGTGATTGCATCTGTGTTACTGCGGTCTTTCTTGCGGCCTTCTTCTTCCAATTGGCACAACTATTGCCTTCGGCATCCTCTGGAACTTTCCTCTCCTCCAAGCTTTTTGAAGATGTTGGGGCCACATTATACCTGTTTCCCCACAATGCATGGATGGCTTCAGTTGTTATGCCATCTTCACCTGCTGCTTTCCCTTTAGGGCTGTCTTCACTGCTCCTCTGACTTCACTCTCAAGATGGTCGGTTCTGATGTGGTCTGGGTAGTTGGGGTGAAACTGGAACTGGGTGTTTCTGTGCCTGTTGTCCTGCAGGGTTGAGCAGTTTCTTGATAGTGACTCTTTCCTATCTTTTCACTATCTCTTCTCCTCGTTCAGGCCTTGTCCTTTTCATCGTTGATTACAGCTGGTGGGGGCAAAGGGTTTGTCTCGCATTCTCATTGCTTTCACACTCTTGTAGAAACACTTTCTTTATGGATGGAAAAAAGCCCCCAAAAAAAAAAAGAAGAAAGGAAAGGGAGGGGGGGGGGGAAAGAAAGAGGAAGGATGAAAAAAAGAGAAAAATAATAAAAAGAAAACGAAAATTTTCCAGGGAAAAAAGAAGGGACAATAGGGGGTTTGGGGGGGGGAGGGGAACAAAAAAGAGAGAAAGAGAGGGAAAGAGAGAGGAAGAAAAAGGGGAAGAAGAAGAAGAAGGAAAAAAGAATGAAAGAAAGAGAGGGGGAAAAGAAAGAAAGAGAGAGAAAAGAGAAAAAGAAGGGGAAAAAGAAAAGAAAAGAACAAAAAAAGAAAGACAAACGCAGCCGGAAAGGGGGGAAATAATAAACAAAATAAAGGAGAAAAAAAAAAAAAAAAAGGGGGGGGAACAATGAAGAAAGTAACAAAAGAAAGAAGAAAAGAAGAAAGAAAAAGGGAAAGGAAGGGGGGTGGAAAAAAGATGAAAAAAGAAACAGAAACGACAAGACAAAAGAACAGACAAAAAGAGAGAAGGAGGAGGGGGGGGGGGGAAAGAAAAGAGAGAAAGAAAGAAAAGGGAAGAAAGAGAAAGGAAAAAGAAAAAAGAGACAGAACAGAAGAAGGGGGGGAAAAAAAAGAGAAAGAAGGGAAGAAGAAGAAAAAGAAGAGAGAAAGAGAAACGGGGAGGGGTTTTAAACGGAAGAAAGACAACAAAAGAAGAAGAGAAAGAAGAGCAGAGAAGAAGACAGAAAGGGGGAAACAGATAAGAAAAGAAAACAGACAACAGAAAGACAAAAGGGGACAAAAAGGGGGCAGAAAAAAAAGAAACAAAGACGAAAAAGAGACAGAAAAAGGACAAAAGGGGGACAAAAGAAACTTTTTGGAAAGGCACAGGAAGGAGAAAAAAGGGGGGGGGGGAAAAGGAAAAAGGGGGGGGGTGGGAAAAGGGGGGGGGGGGGGTTTTGGGTTGGGGGGTTTTTTGGGGGGGGGGGGGGTTGGGGGGGGGGGGGGGGGGGTGTGTGGGTTGGGTGGGGGGGGGGGGGGGGGGGGTGGTGTTTGGGGGGGGGTTTTTGGGGGGGGGGGGGGTGGTTGTTGGGGGGGGGGGGGGGGGGGGGGTTTGGTTTGGGGGGGGGGGGGGGGGGGGGGGGGAGGGGGTGTTGGGGTTTTTTGGGGGTGTGTGTTGTTTTTGTGTGTGTGGGGTGTGGTGTGGTGTGGGGGTTTGTGGGTGTGTGTGTGGTGTTTTGTGTGGGGGTGTTTTTGGGGTGTGTGGTGTGTGGTTTTTGTTGTTTGTGTGTGTGTTTTTGTGTGGTTTGTGGTGTTGTGTGTTGTTTGTGTTGTGTGGTGTGGGTTGGGGTGTGTGTGTGTTTTTTGTTGTGTGTGTGTTTTTTGTTGTGGTGGTGTTTTTTTGGGGTTTGTGTGTGTTTGTGTTGGTGTGTTTGTGTGTGGGGTGTTTTGTGTGTGTTCTGGGGTTTTTTTGTGTGTGTGTTTGTGTTGTGTGTGTGTGTTTTTTGTTTTGGTGTTTGTGTGTGTTGGTTTGGTGTGTTGGGTTGTGTTTGTGTGGTGTGTTTTGGGTGTGTTGTGTGTGTGTGTTTTGTGTGTGTGTGTTTTGTGAGTGTGTTTGTGGGGTGTGTTTTTGGTGTGTTTTTGTGGTGTTTTGTTGTGTGTGTGTGTTTGTGTGTTGTGTGTTTTTTTTGTGTGTGTGTGTGTGTGTGGTGTTGTGTGTTTTTGTGTGGGGTTTGGTTGGTGTGTGTGTGTGGTGTTTTTGGTGTTTGTGTGTGGGGTTGTGTGTGTGTGTGTTTTGTGTGTGTGGTTGTGGTGTGTTTTTGTTGTGTTTTGTGTGTGGTGTTTTGTGTGTGTGTTTGTGTGTGTTGTTTGGGTGTTTTTTGTTTGTGGTTGTGTGTGTTTGTGTGTTTTGTTTGTTTTTTTTGTTGTGTGGTTTGTTGGTTGTTTTGTTTGGGGTTTGGGTTTTTGTTTGTTTTTTGTGTGTGTGTGTGTTTTTTGTGGGTGTGTGTGGGGGTGTGTTGGTGTGTTGTGTTTGTGTTTGGTTGTGGTGATGTGTTTTTTGTGTTGTTGTTGGTGTTGTGTGTGTGTTTTTTGTGTGTGTGTGTTTGTGTGTGTGTGTTGTGTGTTGTGTGTGTGTGTGTGTTGTGGTGTGGTGTTTTGTGTGTGTGTGTTTGTGTGTTGTGTGTTTGTGTGTGTGTGTTGGGTTTTTTTGTTGTGTTTGTGTGTGGTTGTTTGTGTGTGTGGTTGTGTGTGTGTGTTTGTTTTTGTGTGTGTGGGGTTTGTGTTGTGGTGTGTAGTGTGTGTGTTTTGTGTTGTTGTTGTGTGTGTGTGTGTGTTGTGTGTTTGTGTGTGTGGTGTGAGTGGTGTGTGTTGGTGAGTGTTTGTGTGGGGTGTGTGTGTGTGAGTGGGTGGTGGGTGTGTTTTTGTGTGTGTGTGTGTGTGTGTGTGGGGGTTGTGGGGGTTTGTGTGTGTGTGTGTTTGGTGTGTGTGTGTGTTTGGTGTGTGGGGTGTGTTTTGTGTGGTTTGTGTGTGTGTGAGTGTGTGTGTTGTTGTGTTGAGTGGGGTGGGTTTGTGTGTGTGTGTGTGTGTGTGTGTGTGTGTTGTGTGTGTTTTGTGTGTGTGTGGTTGTTTGTGTGTGTGTGTTGTGTGTTTTGTGTGTGTGTTTGTGTGTGTTGTGTGGTTTGTGTGTTTTTTGTGTGTGTGTGTTTGTTGTGTGTGGGTGTGTGTGTGTGTGTGTGTGGGTGTTTGTGTGTGTGTGGGGTTGTGTTTGTGTGTGTTTGTTTGTGTTTTTGGTGGGGTGTGTGTGGGTGTGTGGGTGTGTGTGTGTGTGTGTGTGTGGTGTGTGTGTGTGTGTGTGTGGGGGTGTTTTGTTGTGTGTGTGTTGTGTGTGTGTGTGTGTGTGTGGGTGTGTTGTGTGTGTGTGTGTGTTTGTGTTGGTGTGTTTGTGTGTGTTTTGTTGTTTTGTGTTTGTGTTGTGTTTTTGTGTGTGTGGTGTTGTGTGTGTGTGTGTGTGTTTTTTGTGTGTGTGTGTTGGGGTTTTGGTGTGTGTTTGTTTTGTGTGTGTGTGGTGTGTGTGTGTGTTGTGTGTGAGTGTTTTTGGGGTGTGTGAGTGGTGTGTGTGGGGTGTGTGGTGTGGGGTTTGTGTTTTGTGTGTTGTGTGTGTGTTTATGTTGTATGTGTTGTGTGTGTTTGTGTGGGTTGGTGTGTTGTGTGTGTTTGTTGTGTTGTGTGGTGAGTGTGTGTACACGTTGTATTGTCACTGTGTGTACGTAATGTTTTTTTGTGTGTTTGTGTGTGTTTTTTTGTGGGTGGGGTGTGTTTTGGTTGGGGGGGTTTGTGGGTGTTATTTGTGGGGTGGTTTTGGTGTGTTTGTGGTGTACATTTACCACAACCATACTAAAAAAACCCACATTACCCCCAAATTTTTTTTTTTTTTTAAAAAAACCGCGCACGCACCCCACACCACCACACACCAACACACACACACACAAGTAAGCAGCACACGCACGCCGCACGCACTCACGCGGCTCGCGCGCTGATTCACTTAATACTTTTTTACTTATGTAAGATGTAATCAAAGGTATACACACACACGCACACACAACACACACCCCAACACCCCAAACACCGGGCACCCCCTCCCCCTTCCCACTCTCTCTTTTCTCTCTCTATCTCTCTTTCAAATAAAAAAATAAATAAATAAATAAATAAATAAATAAATAAAAAAAACCTACCGCTGCTTTCTAACTCAGAGAGACCCTATTTTTTGTCTGCTTTAAAAAAAAAAACTTCTCCCTCCTCCCCCCCCCCTTTCTCCCCCCCTTCCCCCCCCCCCTCCTCCTCTTCCTCCTCCCCCCCCCCTCCTCCCCTCCCTCCTCCTTCTTTTCCTCCATTCCCCTCCTTTCCTCCTCCCCCTCCCCCTTTTCCCCCCCCTCCTCTTCATATCTTCCCCCTCCCCCATTTTCCTCCATTTCCCTTTTCCTCCCCCTCCATTCCCTCCTCCTCCTCCTCTTCCTCCCCCCTCCTCCTCCCCCCCCCCCTTTCTCCCCCCCCCTCCTCCCCACTCCTCCTTTTCCCCCCACTTTCCTCCTTCTCCCCCCCTTTCTTCTTCTATTCCCCATTCAATGTACTATATTTTTTTTTTCGTATTTCCCCCCCACCCCACCCCACCCCCCGATAGGCTGAGCTTTCTTAAAGAAATGTTGCAATTTATGGGCAGACAGGCTGGAAATTCCTGGTGCTTGTTTTAGCTAAAAGTTAGTTTTTTTTATTTTTTGTCTTTGTTTTCTTTTTCCCCTTCTTGTTTCTTTTTTTTTTCAGTCCCTTTCTCATCCTCTTCCTTTTTCTGTCTGTTTTTTTGTTTTGTTGTTGTTGTGTTTCTTGTTGATTGGATGCTCAGGGCAGACACTTGACTCGCTTTCCCACCCAAAGGTTTTTAAACCATTGGCGGGGTTACCACTTGGATGGGTGAAAGTTTGGGGGGCCCCGGGGTTTCAGTACAGTCCTTCCCAGTTCCCCCAGTTGTAAAGGGGTCCCTGCCTCTTTGGGTGGGGAAAAAGGAAAAAAGAGCGAGGGGGGGAGAGGGGGGCGCCCCTCCCCCCCCCTCAATATGCTGGCCCCCTGGGAAAAAATTGAGGTCTCTGACCCCCTCGCCCCTCGACCGCAAGGTTATGGGAAACTCCTTTACCTTATTTTTCCCTTGTTTTTGAACTTTTTGTTTTGTTTTTGGGTTTGGGCCCTTCTTCTTCTTTGCAATTTTTCTTCTTTTTGCAGTAGTCTTCGCATTTTTTCTTAGCAATTTTATTCTTCTTCGCAATTTTTCTTCTTCGCAATTTTCTTCTTCTTTCTTTTTCTTCGTAATTTTCTTTTTCGTATTCTTTTCTTCTCTTCTTCGTAATTTTCTGTTTCTTCGAAATTCTTTTTTTCTTCTTTTTTCTTCTTTTTTTCTTCTTCTTCTTCTTCTTCTTTTCTTTTCTTCTTCGCAATTCTCTTTTCTTCGAATTTTTTCTTCTTCTTCTTCTTTTGCAATTTTTTCTTCTTCGAAATTCTTCTTCTTCGAATTTTTCTTTTTCGAAATTTTTTCTTCGCAATTTTTTCTTCTTCTTCCAATTCTTCGCAATTTTTCCTCGCTTTTTTCCCGCAATTCTTCTTCCAATTCTTTTTCTTCTTTTTCGAAATTCTTTTTTCTTCAGAATTCTTCTTTTCAGAATTCTTCTTCTTCTTCTTCTTTTCTTCTTCTTCTTCTTTTTCTTCGCAATTCTTGCAATTCTTTTCTTCTTCTTCGCAATTTCTTCGCAATTCTTCTTTTCTTCTTTTTCTTCTTTTCTTTTTTCTTCTTTTCTTCTTTTCTTCTTTTTCTTTTTCTTCTTCTTCTTTTCTTCTTCCTTTTCGAAATTATTCTTCGCAATTCTTCTTCTTTTCTTCTTCTTTCTTCTTCTTCTTTTTTCTTTTCTTCTTCTTCTTTTCTTCTTCTTTCTTCTTCTTCTTCTTTTCTTCGCAATTCTTTTTCTTCTTTTCTTCTTTCGCAATTCTTCTTTTTCTTCTAAATGCAATTCTTCTCCTTTGCTTGGGTTTTTTCCCTTTTTTTTCTGTTTCATTTTTCTTTCTCCCCTCATGCGGACTTCAGGTCATAAATTAATGCTGTTCTTTTAGAATATCACAGTTTATGCTGTGGGAAAGCGAGCTTTAAGGGGAGATGTGTTTTCAAATGAAACATACTTTTGATTCTTTTCTCTCTTTTCTCTCCCTCCCTTTTCCCTTTCCTTCTCTCTCTCTCTCTTCTCTCTTCTCTCTATTCTTTTCTCTCTTCTCTCTCTTCTCTCTCTCTCCTCTCTTCCTCTCTCTCTCTGTCCCTCTCCCCCCCTTCTCTTCTCTCCTCCCCTCCCTCTCTCCTCTCTACCTCCCCTCCCTCCCTCTCTCTTCCTCCCTCTCTTCTCTCTCTCTCTTCCCTCCCCTCCCCCTTCTCTCTCTACCCCCCCCCCCCTCTCCCTCTCTCTTCTTCTCTCTCTCTCTCTCTCTCCTCTCCCCTCCCCCTTCTCCTCCCTCCCTCCCCCTTCTCCCCCTCCCCCTCCCCCTCTCTCTCTCCCTCCCCTCCCCCCCCCCCCCCCCCTCTCTCTCCCCGCTCCCCCCCCCTACTCTCTCCCCCCCTTCCCCCCCTCCTTCTCCCTCCCTCCCCTCTTCTCTCTCTCTCTTTTTCTCTCTTTCTCTCATTGGGGGAGGGGATAGCTAGTGGCAAACATTGCGCTCGCAATCTGGCCCCGGGTTTCGATTCCCGTTCAAGGGGTTTTTTTCCTCGGATTTAAACTTATGAAACTCCCCTCCCAAAAAAGTCCTTCGGATGAGATATAAACCAAGGCCCCCGTGTGTGCGAACGCACCGAACATCTTGCGCAACGAAATCGTTCCCCTTTTCGTAAAAGAGGCCATGTGTGCGGGGGGAACAGATGATGATTCTCAAATCCCGCATGCAAACCGGGGGTTGGATGTAAAAAAAACAATAAAGCTTATTCTATTATCCCCCGTATAAAAAAATGAATAAATAAAATCCCTTCTCTCTCTCTCTTCTCTCTGTCTCTCTCTCTCTGTTCTCTCTGTCTGTCTGTCTTCTGTACAGTGTTCAACAAACCCCTTTTGTACTGTTCAACAAGTGTGTTCGACATCCTCTAACGTTTAATACAAAAATTGTTTTCCCTTTTTCTAAGGTTCGCTTCAATTTTTTGAACATTGGAGAAACCCATTTTGCTCCTTGAGAACTTTAATTTTTTTTTTTTTTAAAGGGGAAAAAATTTGACACGTCTGTAACAACTGCTTTTTTTACTTTTTTTTGTTTTTTTTTTGTTTGTTTGTTTGGGTTGGAAATTTTTAAATTTTTTTTTTTATTTTTTTTTTTTTTTTCTGTGGCATCATTTGAATGCGGGGTGGTGTTAGATGCCCTTTTGAGTCTTGTGAAAAAATGGGAAAAACTCTAGTGTTAGGGAAAAGGAAGAAGCCGAAAAAAAACAGGTAATGATTCCCTGGTTTGCGAGTGGGAAAAAAAAGTTTTTTTTTTAAATGTATCGGAGGGAATTTTTTGTTTAAAAATTGTGTGGAGTGTGTTGTTTGGAATGTACTTCAGTACAAGAAAAGCCACAGTCGTGTGGTTGTTGTTTTATTTTAAAAAGGTTTTTCATCCCAAAACCAATATCTAAAAAAATGAATGTTCTGTTCTCAATCTCTTTCAATCCACCATTTATGTTGTTTTCCCAATTAACTGACCTGTTTAAAAGGAAAGGAATGTATTTATAAAATAATGCCACTGTTCAAGAAGTTTCATAGAATCTCAGCAGTTCATAACACAGTTGCTGAGGGTTTTATATTCTTCCCAGTAAGACCCCACTTTAAAAGTATTACGTCTTTAAAAAAGAGAGGAGAGGGAGAGAGAGGAGAGGAGGGAGAGAGGAGAAGAGGAAAAGGGGGAAAAGGAAGAGGGGGAGATGTTGGTTTGAAAGCGGGGGTGTCCTTATCACCCAAATAGTGAATGGACATTAAAAATAACAAAACAAAACAAAAAAAAAAGGTTTTTGTTTATAAAGGATTTCTGGAAAAGGGGCTTCTTTGCTCTCTCACTGTCTGTCATCTGTCTGCTGTTTTGTCTGCTGTCTCTGCTCTGTCTGTCTGTTGTCTCTGTCTATCTCTATGTTTATATATAACCCCACATATAGAAAAAAGATAGAAAATAGATGTATTAGTATGGTGTGTATACACACACACACACAACACACACACACACGCGCGCGCGCGCGCGCGACACACACACACGCCCCCTACCTTTTTGTGAGGGCAGGATGAAAAATGCTGGTGGTTAATCTTTTCCCCAATAATGATCATTTAAAATTCACACCAACAAAACACCACACCCCACACCACAAAACACACACCAACACACCAACAACCCTCGTGATCTGCTGATCCGGTTCAAATCTCGTTAAAAGGGGGTATTTTCCTTGGAGTTAACATCAGTGCCCCTCCCCTCTCCCAAAAGTCCTTCGGGGAGACATAACCCAGGCCCCGTGTGCGAACGCACGCAGAAACTCGGCGCACGTTAAAACCCGTTCCCTTTTTCAAAAGGAGTAGGCCACTGTGGCCGGTTGGGAGAAAACAAAATTTCAAAATGCATACCACGAGGACTGGGTGAAAAAGATCACATGTGCGCTTATTCCAAATTTTTCAAATAAAAGAAGAAAATCAATAAAAGATCAAAACTGCCACTCTTGCCATTGTTTTTTAGACCTTGAAAGATGATGTTTTATATATAAAATATATAATTTCTATAAAAAATTAAAAAATGATGGGAAATTTTTAAAACGTGAACTTGTAAAGCAACAAATCAAAATGCTCAGATGAGTTGGTTTTTTTTTAAATATCGAGGATATTGGAATAAACACTCATGTGGGTTTTTTTACATCCCCCGCCCCCCTTTGTATGGGTTTTTTTTAAATTTTGTATCTGTTCCCACCCCCACACAAAGGCCTACTCTTTCGAAAAGCGGAAAGGTTTAACGTTTTTCGCAAGTGTTTGTTTATCGTACAACGGTTTTGGTTTTTGTTTTGGTTTTTAAAAATGATTTCTGTTCAAAGTTCAAAGGGATTTTTGTTTGTTTGTTTGTTGTTTGTTTTGTTTGTTTTTTTCTTTCTTTCTTTTTTTTTTGACATTTCTTGAGGTGATTACCTTTCCTTGGGAAACATCGCACCTTGACAGAGTAATAAGAAATTTTATTTTTTTTTTTTGATGCTGTATGCAAATAGTTGATTTCAGATCCTTTGTGATGCCATAATATGCAAGGATTGTTTTGTTTTTAATTGTATCATTTTGTTGTGTGGTGTTTATTGTATTGTTTTGTGTTGTTTGTGTTTGTTTCGTTGAAGGGTTTGGGTTTATTTTATTGTATTTATTTTTATCCATTATATTGTATTTTCTGTACTGTACGGTATTTATTTTACTTATTGTATTTTTTTAGTATTGTCTTGTGTTTTATCTAATTCATTCCATTGTAATCTTTGTACGGATGCGTTGCATTGGATCGTATTTATTGTATAGCATTGTATTGTATTTTATTGTATTGTATTGTATTGTTTGTATTGAAATTCTGTATCAGTGTATGTATTGTATACCCAAATTTTTAAAAACAGAATTTTTGTCGTGTGAAATTTTAGGGGTGCTCTCCCCCGGGAAAAAATGCGTCGCCACAAGGCAGCGCCACCCTCCCTTTCCCCTTTTCTTTTGTTTCTGTCTGTTTCAATAATGTTTGTTTCCCATCAGATTTACTTTTTCTACATAATTTTTCCAGGGACAACTCCTTTTGCCGGGGGGTTTTTTTAAAATTTCGCAAAAATGTAGTATCACGGGGGCCCCCAGTTTATCGTCTCACCCGAAAAGACTAGCACCAGACCACCATACGGTCTAGTGGGTGGTGGGGGGGGGGAGGGGGTGGAGAAGTTTGGACACAAAGGGGGATCGAAACCCCTACACACTGTGTCCCGAAGTTTTAGCTTTCACTAAGAGGAGCGTTATTTTTCAAATACCCATCCATTAAGCGATGTGTTAAAAATAGATTTCTGCGTCATAGAAAAGAGGGGAAAATAATTACGGTTTAAAAATAGTTAAAAGGAAGCAAAACTGGCCAGTAATGTTTGGGTTGACAAATGAATGTGGGGGTTGGGGGGGGGGGGGGGGGGGGATGGGGGGGGGGGGGGGCAGGGGAAAAAAAGAGTCAAACGCTTATCAAAGGTTCTGTGGTTTAGGGCATAGTACGTGGCAGAATTTACAAAACGCATGCAAACAGGGACTGGGTGTAAAAAAAAATAATGAGCACTTATTCTCTTTCCCCTTTAAATGAAAGATTACTGAATTGTAAATGAATAACACACGCCGCACCACTACGTCTAATATCACTAAGAGTGTTAGACGTTACATTAAAAACAACAAAAAACAAAAACAACAACAAAACACCCCAAAAACCACACACACACCAACACACCACACACACACACACAACACACACACCACACACCAAACAGCGCGCGCGCGGCGCGCCCCCAAACACACAACACACACACGCACACACACACAAACCACCCACACACCCCACAAAACACACACACACAAACACACATGTTTATCACTATCTTTCTCTTTGCGCTATTGCCCTTTTCCCGTCTTCCCTTTATCTTTCGTCCTCCTAAAACGGATCGTGGGGCCTGCTTGACAGGCTTAACGGGAGCGTAACGCCCTTCGCTCGTAACAGACAAAATATTGCTGCTGGGCGTTTGGGGAAAAAAGAAAAATTGCGAAGAATTTCGAAGAAGAAGAAAAAGAAGAAATTTCGAAGAAATTTCGAAGAAGAAGAAGAAAAAGAAAAGAAGAAAAGAAGGAAGAAGAAGAAGAAGAAGAAAAAGAAGAAAAAAATTGCGAAAAAAAGAAAATTGCGAGAAAAAGAATTGCGAAAGAAGAAGAAAAAGAAGAAGAAAAGAAGAAAAAGAAGAAGAAGAAGAAGAAGAAGAAGAAGAAGAAGAAAAGAAGAAGAAAAAGAAGAAGAAAAAAATTACGCGACGACGAAGAAGAAGAAAATTTTCAAGAAAAATTGCGAAGAAGAATTTCAAGAGAAGAATTTCGAAGAAAAAATTCGAAGAAGAAAGAAAAGAAGAAAACAAAAACAAGAAGAAAAACAAAAAGAAAAACAAGAAGAAAAAAACAAGAAAAAACAAAAACAACAACAACAAAAAACAACAACAATTGTAGAGAAGAATTTCGAAGAAGAAATTTCAAAAAGGAAAATTTTCGAAAATTGTGAAGAAGAAGACTTGCGAAGAAGAAAATGTGAAAAAAAAGGAGATTTTCGAAAAAGAATTGCAAGGAAGAAACGCGAAGAAAAATTGCGAAAAAAGAAAAATTGCAACGAAATTTTCGAAGAATTGCGAAGAAAAAAATACGAAGAAGAAGAAGAAATTTCGAAGATGAAGAAAATTTCAACGACGATGACGACGACGACGACGACGACGAGAAGAAGAAGAAGAAGAGAAGAAGAAAAGAAGAAAGAAGAAAAAAAAGAAAAGAAAAGAAAAGAAGAAGAAAAAGAAGAAGCATTTCGAAGAAGAAGAATTTCGAAAAAGAAGAAGAAGAAGAAGAATTAAGAAGAAGAAGAAGAAGAAAAGAAGAAGAAAAAGAAGAAGAAAAGAAAGAAGAAAAGGGAAAAAGGAATAAAAAGAAAATTAAGAAGAAAAAATTTAAAAAAAGAAAAAGAAGAAAAAGAGAAGAAGAAGAAGAAGAAAAAGAAGAAAAAGAAAAAAAAAAAAAGAAGAAGAAGAAGAAGAAGAATTGCAAAGAAGGAAGAATTGCGAAGAAGAAGAAGAAGAAGAACAAAACAACAACAACAACAAAATAATTGTAGAGAAGAATTGCGAAGAAAAATTGCAAAGAAGAAGAATTCGAAGAATGTGAGAAGAAAAATGCGAAAAAGAAGAATTGTGGAAAAAAAGGAGATTTGCGAAGAAAAATTGCGAAAAAAAAAGAATTGCGAAAAGAAGAATCGCGAAGAAAAATTTTCTAAAAAGAAGAATTGCAAAAATTGCGAAGAAAAAAAAATACGAAGAAAAAGAAGAATTACGAAGATGAAAAATTGCAAAGACGATGCGACGACGCGACGACGAAAAAAGAAGAAGAAGAAAAAGAAAAAGAAGAAGAAGAAGAAGAAGAAGAATCCTTTGTCTGTTTCCTTTTCTTTCTTCCCGTTACGCCATTTCTTTTCCTTTGTTTTTTTCTCTTTCTTGTTGTTCATTGTATGGCGCTGTCGCAGCTTCTAAACCAGATGTATGCGATGTTTATTGCCCTCTGACATGAAAAGAGCATTAGGGCTTGTTTTGTTCTGACTTGTTCTACTTTCCGTGTCTTTGTCTTCTCCTCCTCCTCCTACCCCTTTTCCGTCTTCTTCTTCTCCCTTTTCTATCTCTTCCTTATTGTCATCTTTTTTGTTTGTTGTTGTTGTTGTTGTTTTTTTTCTTCTTCTTCTTTTTCTTCTTCTTCTTTTTTTCTTCTTCTTTTTCTTCTTCTTCTTCTTCTTCTTCTTCTTTTCTTCTTCCATTTCTTCTTCTTGCAATTTTTTTTTTTCGCAATTTTCTTCTTTTTTTTTGCTGTTTTTCTTCTTTTTCGCAAATTTTTTTGTATCTTCTTTGCAAATTTTTCTTTTTCCTTTTTTCCCCAATTCTTCTTCTTTACTTCTTCGCAATTCTTCTTTTTTTATTCTTTGAAATTTTTCTTCTTTTTTTTTCTTTTTTCTTTTTTTCTTCTTCTTCTTCTTCTTTTTCTTCTTCTTTTTCTTCTTTTCTTCTTCTTCTTCGAATTCTTCTTTTTTCTTCTTTTTTTTCTTTTCTTCTTTTTTTCTTCTTCTTCTTCTTCTTCTTCTTTTTTCTTCTTCCTTCTTTTTCGCAAATCCTTCTTCTCAATTCTTTTACTTGAAATTTTTTCTTCCTTTTTGCAATTTTTCTTCTTTTGCAATTTTTTGCAAATTTTTCTTTTTTCTTTCAATTCTTTTTCTTCTTTTCAATTCTTCTTCTTCTTCGTGTTTCTTCCCCTTCACATTCTTTTTCTTTTCAATTCTTCTTGTTTTTTTTTCTTTTTTCGCAAATCTTTTTCCCATTTCTTCTTCACAATCTTTTCGCTTTTGTAATTCCCCTTTTTCACTTTTCTTCTTCTTCATTTCTTTTTTTCCCCCTATGCCATGTTTGTGGGTGTGTGGTGTGTGTGTGGTGGTGTGTGTTTGTGGTGTGTTGTGTGGTGGTTTGTGCATGGTGTGGGGTGCGCGTGTGTGTATGTTGTGTGATGTGGTGTGAGTGTGTGTGTGTGTGCTGCGTCCGTGCGTGTGTGTGGTGTGTGTGTGGGTGCGCATGCACGTGTGTGTATGTGTGTGCGTGCGTGTGTGTGTGTATAATTATATATATTGTGTGTGTGGTGTGTGAGTACATTTGAATTTGTAAAAAAATCTTTTGTAAATGGTGCTGTGAATGAGTGAGAACGAAAGCGCTTTTTTTTTGGCTTTTTGCAGAAAATGGCGCTATATAAATTCATGTATCCCCCCGCCTGCTGCAGATCCTTTGCTTTGAATACCTAATTCAAACCCGTCCACCGTTGTCCGTCGCTCTTTTCTGTTTTTGGCCCATCGATTGGAAGACCCCCCCTTTTTTCCCTTTGCCAAAAGCCTTCTTATGTTTTGACGCTTTTAAAACCGGCCCCAAACACATTTATTTCCAGTAAGATTCTCCCCTTTTGTTCCATTTCATTTTTATCCTGCCCTCAACAGCCAAAACCCCACGCCCTGCCCAGATTTTCAACTTATGTGTGTGCGTGAGCCTTTTGGGGTATGTGGTGCTGCGTGGGCGGGGGTGGTGTTTTCATTTGAATTTTTTTTTTTTAAAAAAAAAAAAAAAATAACAAATATAAATTTGTAAAAATGGGTGCATGGAAGAGTGGATGAATGAAAGCGTTTTATTTGTTTTTTGCAAGTATCGCGCATATAAATTCCATTTCTTCTTCTCCTTCTTCTTTTTGTTTTTGTTGTTGTTGTTGTTCTTTCTTTTTTTCTTCTTCTTCGCAAATTTTTCTTCTTTAAAAATGGTGTCTTGTTTTGTTCTCGTACGTCAAACACATGCTTTTTAATAAAATAATATGATAGTCCGTTTGATATTATTATGAATGTGCAACAAACGTTTCGTGTAAATGGTGCCCAAAGGGTTTTTCCCCTGAAGTCGGAAAATGGCTGCCTGATGCGGCGAGAGCCACCACAGACGAAGTCTTTTTTCTTAAGTTACTCTTTTATTTATTTATTTATTTATTCATGTATTTATTTATTTATTCTTTGTTTCGAGGATAATGGAATAAGCTATCGTGTAGTGGTGTGTGTTTTTTTTGTTTTTGCTTACATCAAACCCCCGTGTACATGCGATTTTGTAAAGTTTTTCATCCTTTCCCGCCAGTAAACAATGGCCTACTCTTCCAAAAGAGCGGAACAGGTTTTAACGTGAGTTTCTCATCCAACGTACACCCCGCGGCGAGTATCAAGTGAATTCGTGATGAGTGAGGCAGAGAGAGTGTGTCGCTTTCTGGGTGACCGAGGTCTTAGGGCGTTCTGTTGGGGGAAACACTCAACACCATCATCACCACCAATGTGTTTCACCAGCTCTGCAGGTACCTGTTTCTCCCGGGCCTGTTACGTATATATCCTGGGCTTTATCACAGTTCTTGATTAAACCATTGACGCTGGGGGCAACAGCAGCAAAGTGAGAGGCTGTAGTATGACCAGTGGCTTTCTTTCCCACTCATGGACTTCCACTTTACAGCTTAGTCTTTAGTGATCGACTATGACTCTCTGACTAGGAGGCTTGACTCGCACAGTCCTTATGTGCTGCAGCCCTGGGGGGGCTAGTTGGCCTTTGGAGAACATCTCCAACGCTGACTGTCCTTATGCCCACTTGGCCGAGAGAGAGTGGGGATGTACTGTGGGCAAGGCATCTCCACTATAATCAAATTTCTGCCCAGTTTCCAAAACAGCAGCTGCCTCCTCTGCTGTTTTGGAGGTCATCGTCGGACACGACGGACAAACATACATACATACATATATCGTGGGAAGTGTATATCGTTGAGGTTTATTATCCCAGTCTTTGATGATAACAATAACAATAATAATAATATTAATAATAATAATAATAATGATGATGATGTTGATGATGATAATAATAATAACAGTAATAATTAAAAATGGAATATACCGCTATATCTTGCGAAAAACAAATCAAAGCGCTCGCATTTATCCTACTCTAACACGTGCAACAAGTTACAATTAATAAGTTTTTACAAATTCATTTTCAAAATATATTTTTTTAAACCAACAACAAAGTTTTAGATTTCTGTCTCATGCTGGAGCCGAGTGAGTGGCTTCATGATTCAAGGGAGACGGGATAGTCTTGTGGTTAGAACATTGCGCTGGCAATCTAACGACCCGGGTTCGATTCCCGTTCAAGGGGATATTTCCCCCTGGAGTTAACATCAGTGCAGACTCCACTCTCCCAAAAAGTCCTTCGGATGAGACTATAAACCGAGGTCCCGTGAGCGAACGCATGCAGAACATCTTTTGCGCACACGTTAAATCCTTTTCCGCTTTTCGAAAGTGTAGGCCATTGTGTGCCGGTGGGAACATATGAAAGAAATGACAAAACCGCAAACACACGGGGACTAGATGTAAAAAAGCACATAACTGCTTATTCCATTATCCTCGATATAAAAGAATACAATAAAAATAAATAAATAAAGTTCATGAGGTCGGCAGTAGCGTCTGGTCAATTAAGAGGGAAAGGGTGGTGTTGGTGGTGTGGTGGTGGGGTGGTGGTGGGGGGGGGGGGGGGGGGGGTTATGATGTGAGATATATACGCGTAAAGAAATCTGTAACTCACGTTGACGTTAAGTAGGTTACGGGAAAAAATGACCATACCCAGCATGCATCCTGTGCCTGGAGAGGGATGGGCTCCGCTGCCAGGTTCTACAACTTGCCCCAAGAGAACACCACAGCCTGAAAACTTCAGTACAGTACAGTGCCCCAAAGACTCCTCAGGAAGTTAGAGGAATAAAATATATTAAAAAAAAGAGAAAAACCCAAACAAACCCAAAACAAAACCACCCAAAAAGAAACACAAACGAAAAGTAAAAAAAAAAAAAAGAAAGAAAGAAATCGGTCTTTTTTTGTTGAGGGGGTGGGGGGTGGGGGGGAGCTAACGAATGTTATTCTTAAAGGTTGAACAAGAGTGCATCATTCTGTTTATTATTTTTACGTTTGTTTTGCTACCGTATGTGCGTTGTTTCGTTTTTTCGTCCTCGGTTTAATGCCCATTCATTACTAGTTGATAATATAAAGCAGGCGAACGTTTACAAGAAAACTTTGTTGAAAAGTTTGTTTTGATAAAGGCGTGTGCGTGGGGGGGGGGGGGGGGGGGGGGGGGGGGGGTCTGGGACTGGGTGTATTTCGAGTTTTTTTGTGTTTTTATTTGTTTGGATTTTGGTTAAAAAACAATTATTGATTGTTCAAATTGTTCTTGTTTTTGAAGTGAGAGTATTTTATTTTATTTAAAGATTTTATTGTAAGATTGTGCTGAATGTTTCTTCGTATCCTGAATGTTTCATCGTATCCTGAATGTTTCATCGTATCCTGAATGTTTCTTCGTATCCTGAATATTTCTTCGTATCCTGAATGTTTCTTCGTATTCTTCTGGATCCCCAAACATGAGACACGTGGAGTCACTTTTTGTAATAAGTTGTTTGGACACCTGCCTTGGTGTAGTGGTTAGTTCCTTGGGTTACAGACTGCGAGATCGCGGGTTCGAATCCCGTAAGAGTCATAGGGATTTTTCGGATTCTAGCTGGCTCCTACCGAGAGTGAGTGTGCTGTGGGCTCAGTGGGAAGACTGGGACCACACAGTCGAGCTACATCCACTTTACGGAAGCGAGTTTGAGAGTGTTGCTCAAATTACCTGACCAACACTGCAGGTATCTCTCGGTTGACGCTGGGATATAATTATTATGATAGTAAGCGTAGAGTACAACCCTGTCAAGTAGTCTCAAAGCACATGCACTTCCATGGCATCATCATTATATCATCCTCATCATCACGAAATATACAAAATTTCCTCTGATTCCATGGCCCCGGTTGCTCTGGTCTTGTGGTGACCTCAGATTCGGTTTCCCCATACACTTCTGTGCCTGTGGTGAGTTTGTGTCGAAGCCTTTGGGGTTGGAGGTTTGCGGGAGACGGTCGTTGGAGGGACATTGTGGTGGTTGCCACCTTGGGTGGGCAACTCACTCAGTCTGACTCCGCGACCGAGCTAATACTGTCGTTAATAGGGGGCTTAGTAGGTGGTGTCCTGCGTATGTTAACTCAGAACAGGCACCACTGAACACCACCAAAGTGACCCAGCAGCAGTGCAGGGTCTTTTTGGCTTGTGGCCACATAGCGGCCTGACATTGATGGACTCCCTGTGGACTTCCAACCTTGAGGATATGACATAACGAATCTGGGTATGGCTGAGTCAGAGAGATTGAAACAAGCGAAGTTGGAACAGCAAGACAAGAACATCACAGAAGACGATAAAGGTAAAAGGTAAAGGAGTCCCATAACCTATAAGGTCGTAGGGGAGCGAGGTGTTAGAGACCTCACTTCTCTAGGGCCAGTATATTGAGGGCGGCGCCCATCTCCTCTCCCTCGCTGCTTTACTATCCCTGACCCTAAAGAGGGCAGGTACCCATTTACAGCTGGGTGAACTGGGGGAACTGTACTGAAGCCAAGGCGGCAAACGGTCACTCATCCAACTGGTAACCACGCTCGACGCTGCTTAACTTGGCTGGGGGAAAGCGAGTGCTCCGACCACTGAGCTATCCCGTCCCCTTACAGAAGATGATGCGGCAGCAAAAAAAAAAAAAAAGTGGTTTTGTTGTAGCTTTGTTTTACACTTTTCTTCCTACTTTCACGACCATCTTTCCATGGGAAGGAAGGTGGCAGGATGGTTAAGACGTTCGCCTGCCAACAAGTTAACCGTGAGGTTCTGGGTTCGATTCCCAGCCTCGCCCTTTCTTCCCAGTTTGACCACACAAAAAAATCGAACTGAATGTCAAAGTCCTTCGGATGAGACTCTAAACCAAGGCCCCGTGTTCGAACGCATGCAGAACATCTTGCGCACACGTTAAATCCTGTTCCGCTTTTCGGAAGAGGCACATTGTGTGCCGGTGGAAACAGATGACAAAGTTACTTAGTCCGTCAGATGACAAAATTTACCAAACCGCATGCACACGGGGACTGGATGTAAAAAAGCACATGAGTGCTTATTCCATTATCCTCGATATAAAAGAATAAATAAATAAATAAATAAAATGGTAGCCTGGGAAGGCTACAGGAATTTGAAGAAGACTTGTTCATATGCTGGACATTGCTGCTTATTTTATTTATTTATTTATTTTATTTTATTCTTCTTTTATATCGAGGATAATGGAATAAGCAATTATGTGCTTTTGTTCACATCCAGTCCCCGTGCGTATGCGGTTTTGTCAATTTTGACATCTGTTCCCACAGGCACACAATGGCCTACTCTTACGAAAAGCGGAACAGGATTTAACAGGTGCGGCAAGATGTTCTGCTGCGTGCGTTCGCACACACGGGGCCTCGGTTTACAGTCTCATCCGAAGGACTTTTTGGGGAGAGTGGAGGAGTCTGCACTGATGTTAACTCCAGGCGGAAATATCCCCCTTGAACGGGAATCGAACCCGGGTTGTCAGATTGCTAGCGCAACGTTCTAACCACTAGGCTATCCCGTCCCCCCTTTCTCATCATTGCTTAAGGCGAAGTGTCTCTTGCTGTGAAGTGCCACAGAGAAGGGGGCTTCACTCACCACTGGAACTTCTGAAGAATGCTCTCCCTGGAGTCGAGATTTAAATCATGATCGGATAAACAAAACGCTATAGCCGAGTGGTTAAGACCGTTCGACTTCAAACACCGTGGGTCCATGAAGTCGTGGGTTCGAATCTCGGCAACGACGTCTGATGGATTAAGGGTAGGGGATTTTTTACGATCTTCCAGGTCAACTCCATGTGCAGACCTGCCAGTGCTTTAATCCCCTGTGTGTATATACACACCCAAAAGATCAAATATGCACGTTAAAAAATCGCGTCATTCATGACGTCAGGGTCCAAAAACATACCCAAATCAGCTCTATGTGCAGACCTGCCATATACACATCCGAAAGATGAAATATACCATATACAGACCCGAAAGATCTAATATGCCATATACACATCCAAAAGATCAAATATTGCACGTTGAAAATCCTGTCATTCCTGTCAGAGTCCAAAAAAATAGACCCAGCATGCATCCCCGAAGTCGGAATGCAGCTACCTTCATGGTGGGCGTAACGTGGTCGCAATCTCATCACCGATGAACCTCCGAGCTTTAGCCAAGAAACAACACTAAAAAAGTATTGGCAGAGAAATGCTTGTAGATCATTACATGAAAAGAGTGTGAAATGTCAAAGCTTGGAGGAAACACATTCACCATTTGCGCGCCTTGGCTTCAGTACAGTTCCCCCAGCTGTAAATGGGTATCTTGCCCTCTTTAGGGTCAGGGAAGGTAAAGCAGCCAGGGAGAGGAGATGGGCGCCTCTGCCATCAATATGCTGGCCCCTGGAGAAGTTGAGGTCTCTGACGCCTCGCTCCTCTACGACCACATAGGTTATGGGACACCTTTACATTTTTACTTGTAGTTGTTATCTTAAGCTGCTAATTGTTCAATTATGCTTCTGGTTTGTTTGTGGTGGTGGTGGGTGTTTTTTTTTTCCTTTTTTGAAATTGTGTTCTTTTCTATTGTTCTTCGTTTAAACGCTCAAGCAATGATGAGACTATAAACCGAGGTCCCGTGTTCAAACACATGCAGAACATCTTGCGCACACGTTAAATCCTGTTCCGCTTTTCGGAAGAGTAGGCCATTGTGTGCCGGTGGAAACATGACAACATTTACTAAAACCGCATACACACGGGGACTGGATGTAAAAAAGCACATGAGTGCTTATTCCATAGTCCTCGATATAAAAGAATAAATAAATAAAATATAGATTGTCTGTCATATGAGTGAAAATGCGTTGCGCTGCCGTTAGGTACCCTGACAAGTCAGGCCCAGCACATTATCCGACTTTGGCATGGGAGAGAGTTGTGACACTCCACCACGAAATGAGTCGCTTTGCACCTGACCCACTTTTCCGCTAGGAGCCATTTTTGGCAGCGTGAGGGGGTCAGGTTGTTGATTTTGAGATTTGGATTGATTATAAAACTATAGCCATACTTCTACCTTGTGATGAAAATATCAAGGTATAATTCCGTTTCTTTTTTGCTTTTAAAGGTGTGTTTTAAACATACCCAAGCCCTCATTCTGTCCACCTATTACGATGCTAAACTTGTCGATTTCTCATAAATTTTTGTCACGTCCTGCAGTGCATCATGTAAATTTGTAATAACTTTTCATAGAAGCGTCCGATTTTCAGTATTTTTTTCGTATTGAATAGCCTTTTTATTGCAGATTAACAACATATCAACAACTAAAAAAAATGACCTCTCCTGCAATCCGACTGATAATGTTGTGAAGCGTCACATTTGATATCTTTTAAAATCTTGTCTGGATGAATAAAAAACCCACAAGAGAACGAACCAGGAAGGCAGAACAACAAACAAAAACCCCCCACAAAATAACAAGAAGGAGGTAGTGACAGGAAGACCAACAAAACAGAAAAAAAAGGAACAAGGCAGGAAAACAAAGAGAGAGAGAGAGAGAGAGAGAGGGGGGGGGGGGGGGGGTAGAAAAGAGGGGGAAAAAAATCCTAGCACAGAATTTTCACGAAAGGTGAGGATGCTATTCATACTGACTGACCCTTTCCCCTGGGCATCCCATGATGGTAGGGGGGGGGGGGGGGGGGGGTGAAAGGGGGGGGGGAGGGGGGGGGGGGGTGGGGGGGTGGGGTGCGTGGGGGGGGCACTTCAAATCAACGTTGCCAAACATGATTCAAAAGCTCAAACAGGCAATGTAGCAGCAGTTGTTTTGTTGCACGTGCTGACCAAGCAAGCGTTGCGAAATCTGCTGCACAGCAACACGCAAGCATTCGTGATGAAGAAATAAAGCAACACACACACACTGCACACACACGCGCGCACACACACACTGCACACAGTAACACTGGCAAAACGCAGCACCGGTCATACACATGCACATTCACAACAAAACTTGCACACATCACACTCACACACACAAGCACGCACACTCCAACTCTGATCCACAGCACACTGCGACAACACTGCACACAGCACACGCAGCACACAATGACTACAGCAAATTGCAACACACACTCACACACACACACACTGCCACAGCACACGCCGTGCACAACTCACACACACACACGCGCGCATAACATCACCACTTCACACTGCACACACTCACACTGCATACAAACACTGCACCCCACCCCTGTGACACACACTGCACAACCACACACATGCCACCACACTGAACACACACACATGCACACAGCACAACAGCGGCGGCGCACACACACACACACTGCTACACACACGCGCACACACTGCATGCACACCACGGCACACACACTGCACACACACACATGCACACACACGCACCACATGCACACACACATGCACCACACACACACACGCACGCACACACTGCACACACACACACGCACCACTACACACACACAACACACACACACACACACACACTCACACACACAGAGGCAGGGCCAAGTTTTTCCAAATATAATGATCCATTCCGTTATTTATTTTCTGAAAACAAACTCTGATTTAAAAACTGCTAACTAACACAAAAAAACTTTTATTTTTGTATTTTTACAAAAAAAAAAACCAACTTTCAAAGCAGACCAAAAACAGAGCAAAAAATCCAAAATGGCACATACACACAAAAAAATCCAACAACAACAAACAGACAAACAAAATAATCAAGCAAGATAGTGGCAAATGGGTTAGTGACATAATGATCAATATCAAAATTATTGTGCATCGGCTGCAAAAATAAAGAAGAAGAAAAAAGCGTGTGACATATCAAAGCATGGAAGAAACAGATTCGACTTGCTCTAAAAAAAAAAAATATAAAAAAAGAGAAAAAGGCGTGAAATATCAAACCAAACAAGTAACAGATTTAACTTGTTTTATAAAAAAAAATTTAAAAAGAAAAAAAAGGAAAAAAGCATTAAATATTAAAGCTTGAAAATCACATTTTTAACTTGTTCTAAAAAAAAAAGAAAGAAAAAAGTGTGAAATAAAATACCAAACCATAAAAGTAACAGATTTAACTTTTTCTTTAAAAAAACAACAAAAAAGAAGAAAAAAAAGAATGTGAGATGTAACTTGTTAAAAAAAATTAAAGAAAAAAAATGATAAGAAAAAAAGGGAATATCAAAGAATGAAAATAACATTTTTAACTTGATAAAAAAAACCAAAGAAAAAAAAGAGAAAAATAACGAGAAATATCAAACAATGAAAATAACATTTTTAACTTGTTCTACAAAAAAATGAAAGAGAAAAAAAAGAAAAATAACGTGAAATATCAAGACATGAAAATAACATGTTTAACTTGTTATACAAAAAAAAGAAGAAAAAAGTGTAACATATCGAAGCATGGAAGTAACGGATTTAACTTTTTTTTTAAGGAAAATTTTGTTAAAGGAAAAAATAGAAAAAACCCCACCACGAAATATCAGAGCATGGAAGCAACAGATTTAACTTGTTCTAAAAAAAAGAAATAAATAAATAAAAGAAAGAAAACAGAAAGAAAAGTGTAAAATATCAATGCATTAAAGAAACAGATTTAACTTGTTCTAAACAAAAAAAGAAGACAAAAAGAAAAGAAATAAAATAAAATAAAATATCAAAGCTAAGAAGAAACAGATTTAACTTGTTATTTAAAAAAAACACCCAAAGAGACAAAAAAATATAAAAAAGCATAAAACATCAAAGTTTGGAAGTAACTAGTTTAACTAGTTCTTTAAAAACAAAAAAATAAAAAAAGATTAAAAAAAAGTTATAAACGAGGCAAGATGTGAGGTTTAAAAAGCACCAAGAACGCAATTTTACGGCAGACAATTGATTTTTTTTAAATAATAAAAAAAAGCGCAAATTAATTATGAAGCAATTTTAATCATCAACACAAAACTTAGCAATACATCTAAAACATAAAATCTTAACTAAGTAAAAAAAAAAAAAGGTTTTAAAAGCAGGGTTTTTATTTGTGTGTGTAGTTCTATTGGAGAGGAAAAAAAGAAAAAAAACACGTAAGAGAAACAATCATTTATTACACATTATTATAATCAAAACAAAGATCAAACAATTCACAGTACTCTGAATGATCAGTTACTTAGACACAGAAACCTTAACATTAATTATGAGGGGAAAAATACCCATACAGGTTTCAAATACACAGTTCTACATGAAAAATCTAACCCCCCACCCACCCTTCCCCATATCTTCCAACCTTTTCTTTTTAATTGAAAATTAACGTTTTAGATTTGGGGGTAGCATAATATTTTAGATCTAGTCGGGTTTTTTTTGGGAGTTAAAATGTTGTATGTGTAGAAAAGAGGCGAGGTTAAGGTTTTAACAGGATTTTAACAGGTATGCGTTGTACTGTAGCCTAAAAATAATAATTATACAAAGTCTTTTAAAAGGTAGCTTTGCATTCTATTATGGTGTTTTATGCAGTGTGTGTGGGAGAGGGTGGGGGGGGGGAGGGTGTGTGTTGGTGTGGTGTGTGTGGTGTGTGTGTGTGTGTGTGTAGGGGGGGGGGGGTGTGTGTTGTGTTGTGTGTGTTGTATATGTATTTTGATTTATTTATTCCTTCCTTCATTCTATTATTTCGAGAGATGTGTGTGTGTGTGTGTGTGTGTGTGTGTGTGTGTGTGTGTGTGTGTGTGTGTGTGTGGTGTGTTGTATGTGTAAATGTGTGTGTATTTAATTTATTTATTTATTCCTTCATTCATTCTTTTATTTCGAGTGTGTGTGTGTGTGTGTGTGTGTGTGTGTGTGTGTGTGTGTGTGTGTGTGTGTGTGTGGTGTTGTATGTGTAAATGTGTGTGTGTGTTGTTTATTTTATTTATTTATTCATTCATTCTTTTATTTCGAGTGTGTATGTGTGTGTGTGTGTGTGTGTGTGTGTGTGTGTGTGTGTGTGTGTGTGTGTGGTGTGTGTGTGTGTGTGTTTGTGTTTGTTGTGTGCGTGGTTGTGTGTGGTGTGTGTATTGTGGCGTGTGTGTGTGTGTGTGTGTGTGTGTGTATTGTGGCGTGTGTGTGTGTGTGTGTGGTGTGTGTGTGTGTGTGTGTGTGTGTGTGTGTGTGTGTGTGTGTGTGTGTGTGTGTGTGTGTGGTGTGAGTGTTGTGTGTGTGTGTGTGTGTGAGTGAGTGTGTGTGGTGTGTGTGGTGTGAAGTCAAAATCATTTTTTTTTTTTTACTCCAGATGGTACATTGAATAAGCAATGCATTTGTGTGTGTGTGTGTGGTGTGTGTGTGTGTGTGTGTGTGTGTGTGTGTGTGTGTGGTGTATGTATGTGTGTGTTCGCATGTACGCTCACTGTGTGTATGTGGGTGTGTGAAACTCCTCAGATACTGTTTAGACTACAATAATGATATTTTTCATTATTAGTGATGACCTGCCTCTTGTCTGTTCCCAAGTCAAACTTGCCCACACACATATTAAATTCGGGAATTCCTCTTATAGTTTCCGGTAACACACGTTGTTTTATATATATATATATATATATATATATATATATATATATATAAGGTCTTTACCTTACCTGGCTAATTCAATCGTCTATTTTTTGCTATAGATAGCTTCTACATAGCGTTAAAAGCCAGCTGGGATGACGATGATGATGATTAAAGTATTATTTTTTCATAATGTTATATAATTCATATTATTTGAAAGCTGAGCAAAAAAACTCACAACAAACAAACCCAAATTGTTAAGCAGAAAAACAAAACAAAACACACACAAAAAAAAAACAAAGCGAAAGAGAGGGCGGTTTGCAAGTGAATTTGAAACTTGTAGTTAAGGCCAACATTAGAATTAAGAGAGAGAGAGAGAGAGAGAGAGAGAGAGAGAGAGAGAGAGAGAGAGAGAGAGAGAGAGAGAGAGAGAGAGAGAGAGAGAGGAGAGAGAGAGAGAGAGGGAGAGAGAGAAAGAGAGATGAGTGTGTGGTATTTGTGTGTGTGTGTGTGTGTGAAGAGAGAGAGAAAGAGAAGAAGAAAAGAGAGAGAGAGAGAGAGAGAGAGGAGAGAGAGAGAGAGAGAGAGAGAGAGAGAGAGAGAGAGAGAGAGAGAGAGAGATTCGCCAAAACGAACTCGCTATTCGAAAAAACGTACATTTATTAAGACGTATAGCACCACCCACAAAAATAACACAAAAGGGGCAAAAAACAAAGATTACAAAATAACACACCAAAAAACACATTATCAATCCAACACACACACACACACACATACACACCTCCTTCTTTCATAACAATTATGAGTTTCACTTCTAGAAATAAAAATGAATGAAAAGAAGCGTGGTTTAAAAACCAAAGTAACATTTAATAATAACACGATTGATTAAAAAAAAAAACAATAAAAAAATTCAGTTATCAAGATATTATCGTTCCATAATATACGCCACACCAGATTTGAAGTACAGAAAAAAATAAGGGGGGGGGGGGGGGGGGGAGGAGTGACAAAATAACAAAGAAAGATTTAAGTGAGTTTTTATTGAAAATACATGAACACAGACACTAAAAATATCAGATACTGTACTGCCTGAAAATGTTAACAAAATACATACTGAAAACAAAAAAGGTAAAGGTGTTCCCATAACCTATAAGGTCGTTGAGGAGCGAGGCGTCAAAGACCGCTCACTTCTCTAGGGCCAGCATATTGAGGGCGGCGCCCATCTCCTCTCCCTCGCTGCTTTACCTTCCCTGACCCTAAAAGAGGGCAGGTACCCATTTACAGCTGGGTGAACTGGGGGAACTGTACTGAAGCCAAGGCACGCAAATGGTCACCCATCCAAGTGGTAACCACGCTCGATGTTGCTTAACCTTAGCTGGGGAAAAGCGAGTGCTCTGACCACTGAGCTATCTCGTCCCAAAAAACTTCCAAAATTCCTTGAAACAGATTATTACAGCAAATATGAAGTGTTGACAACAAGATACAAAAATGTACTGCCATGAAATTCTGTAAAAATATACTTCTCGCTTACCCCTGTAGGGATGCCAGGGGCCTGTCAGTATAAAAGACCTTCTGAAAATTCTGAGCTAGGAATTCCCTCTTTTCTGTCCCTCTCTTTTTGTTTCTGCTTTGTTCCTTTTTCTTTCTGTCTTCACCTCCTTCTTGGTCCATTTCCTGCCCTTTTAAAATTTTTTATTCTTTTCCCCAGAAAGACTTTGGATAACAATTCATTCCACTTCCTATAAAAAAAAACCAACGATGTTATATAATACATGTTTTAAACAAAACTGACAGAAAACATGACGCTAGGTTTTAAAACTTTAATTTTTTTTTTAGGGGAGGGGAGGGGGGGGAAGTAAGATTGTCTGCTTAAAATGGTATGTAACTACAAGGTGTGTGTGTGCGTGCGTGCGCGTGTATGTTTTGCGTGTGTGTGTGTGTGTGTGTGTGTGAAAGAGAGAGAGAGAGAGGGGGGGAGAGAGCGAGAGAGAGAGAGAGAGAGAGGAGAGGAGGAGAGAGAGAGAGAGAGAGAGAGGAGGAGAGAGAGAGATATTTACAGTATGACCAAAAAATATAAAATCTAAAAGGAATATATAGATCTATGCCAAATCCATCTGTGTCTATATACAACATAGACTGCGCTAAACTAAACTGCATAAAACAATTGAAAAAACAAACAAACTGAAAACAAAACCAAGTGGTATAATATCAACCAACGATGTTTTCACAGGGACTCCAAAAAATATCTAAAGGCATCCGTTTTCAAAACAATGATCTCCCCCTCCCCACCTCTCCCCCCTACTACCACCATTTGAATCACATGTACACATCTACATACAACTTTTCAACTACTACGCGAAAAATACGTCATTTGGTAGCCACTCACCATGACGTCAAACACAATGACGTCACAACAACCAGACACACCAGCTTTGTTAATTTCATCCACAACATAGAATTATTATTCTACATGGGTGTAAAAGGAATTTTATTTGACACACTAGCACGCTCCAATTATCAGGTATAGTGATGTCACCATAACACCCACCCCCTCACTATATTCCTATAATCATAATAACCAATCTCGATTTTCTCAATCTGAAAATCTGCATATTCAAAAACTTAAATTCCCTCGTTGTGGATGCCAGGGGCCTGTCAGTATAAACAGCATCCCCACCTTCAGGAAATTCTGTGCTAGGAATTCCCTCTTTTCTATCCCTCTCTTTGTTTCTGCCTTGTTCCTTTTCTTCCTGTCACCTCCTTCTTCTTTGTCTATTTTCTGCCTGCTTGGTCCATTCTCCTGCCCTTTCTTTTCCCCCAAGAAAGACTTAAAAGTAACAATTTTCTCCCACGCCGAAGTCGGATGCGCTGGGCCTGACTTGCCAGGCGCTTAACGGCAGCCCGACGCATTTTTCGCTCATATGACAGACAACAGTAGGAACTGTTTGGGCGTCCGAAGAAGAAGAAGAACTAAACAGCCACGATACGTTTGTTCATATGTTGGGCAACTTTACACATTATGAACTGCTCCTTTAAAAATAAAAAGAAAGAAGAAGAAAAAAACTCAGCAAAATAAACATTTTGTGTGAGAGAGAAAAAAGTAACTTTTGTAAACAGAGTGAAAAACTTGCTTAAATACTTTTTAAAAAAATTTCAGGCAACAAAGCTTTTTTTTTTTGATGGTGGTGGGGGTGGGGGGGTGGGGGGTATCATTTTCACTTCATTAAAAAAAAAATTGTCTTCTTGTAAGCCTAAATATCTTCAAATGAATCCAGAAGCTCTTTTTAACGATGTTGGCATTTTTGGCCAGTAACATCCACCCCCCCCCCCCCCCCCCCCACCTCTTCCTAAAGAAAAGATGGCTGGCCTGTTGATGTTAAATCATTTGTAGCATAAACCCAGCCTCTCTCTCTCTCTCCTCTCTCTGTCTCCCCTCTCTCCCTCATTAAAATATTCGAGTTCGAGTTCTCTCTCCCCCTCTCCCCCCTCTCTCTCTAAAAAACTGGCCCGAAAAATAATAAAGGAAAGAGAAAGAGAGACGAATTATAACCATGGTTTTAAGTATGTCTACGAAGAATTCATGATGTTGAGATGATTGATTTGAAAACAAACAACAACAATATTACCATCCGTTTGCCAACCTTTCTATCAGACACTGAAATAGAATAATTATGTTATTGTCTAAAACAAGCAGAATTTTTCTTGAAGCTGTGTGTCAAAGAAATTGTATTTGAAAGAAAAGTTCTTATTTGATCGTTTTTATTTTTCAATTTGATTTATTATTTTTTATTTATTCTATTTATTATTATTTCTTATTTGATCGGGGTTTTCTTGGTTTTTTCCCTCCAATTTTTCTATTTTGAGGTCTTATTCATCGGACAGCAAAAGAGATGGGAGAAACGGATTTGGTATTTCAAAAGGTGATTATCACCATTATATATAATTATTAGTTATTATTGTGTGTATGTTGGTTCTTTTTTTTTTTTATCGAATCGTTTAGCTGTGTATACGTGTGTGTATGTATATGAACGTGTGAACGTATGAATGTATGTATGTATGTATGTATGTATGTATGTATGTATGTATGTGTGTATGTGTGAACGTATGAATGTGTGAACGTATGTATGTATGTACGTACGTATGTATGTATGTATTATGTTTGTATATATTATATTATATATATATATATATATATTATATCTATATATATGTTTGTGTGTGTGTGTGTGTTGTGTGTGTGTGTGTGTGTGTGTGTGTGTAGTGTGTGTGTGTGTAAGTGTGTTATTTTTTCATTCCTTGGCTAGAGTTCCGAAATTCACCAACGGTAAAATTTATGCACATGCAACCGTTTTTGCCCACACCGTTAAGGTTGCCGCATTCTGACTTCGGGAATATTGCGTGTATGTATCATTTTTTATCTAACCGTTTATTACTTTTTTTGGGTGTATTTTCTTCATTATTTTTATGCCCCACACACAAACACAGCACGAACAAGAGGAAAATGCAGTTTTGCAGAAGACACCAACCTTTACTGTTCAATAATCTTTCAGTTTACAAACCAGCCGACCACCATGGTCATAATCATTCAAGAATGAAAACGCTTCAAAAACAAAGACAAACTTCACACCATATAATTGTCCTACCACATCATAACAATTATCTATAGACTCTACAGTGTTGTCACCTATAAATTCCGAAAAATGGAATAAACAAAACAGAACTAGGCACAGCTGGGTATAATAAGGTCAAGGAGTTCTCATAACCTAATCTGTCATTGCAGAGCGAGGCGTGAGAGACCTCACTTCTCTAAGGGCCAGCATATTGAGGGCAACGCCCATATCCTCTCCCTCGCTGCTTTACCTTCCCTGACACTAAAAAGGGCAGGTATGCATTTACAGCTGGGTGAACTGGGAAGGGGCTGTTCTGAAGCCAAGGCGTGCAAACGGTCACCCATCCAAGTGGTAACCACGCTCAACTGCTTAACTTTAGCTTGGGGAAAAGCGAGTGCTCTGACCACTGAGCTATCCCATCCCCCAACAACTGGAAATAGCTTCTATCCAAAAAAACAACAACCACCCAACAAATCTAGATATGTGCTCTTCATGTGAGCCTTTGGTGCCATAGCTCTTGGTGGGCACAAAAGAAAGAGCGAAATGTAATGAAGAAACATAATTATGTGGTACTAACTAAAATAACAACATCCCCCCAAAAAACAACAACAAAACAACCCAAAACAAACCAACAACAACAAAAATTCCCAACTCTATTCAGGTTTGTATCTTATAAAGGCCCCCCCCCCCCCCCCAACAAAAACCATGTTAAAAAAAATCAACCACTTATCTGAATTCTTTTAAGCACACAAAAAAATTGCATTACTAAACATATTTTACACCTTAACAGCAAACTGTAATTTTTTAAAATTATATATAACTAAAATACAGAGTAAGACCTGAAAAAGAAAATAAAAACGGAAAGAGAAAAACCCAACTAAACCCAACATGCAAAGAAAATGGGTTTTCTTTCACAAAATGTCCCGACACATTTTGCTGATTCTAACTTTTTGAGGTGCACCCTGGTACATACTCCACTGCTTTTTGAGGCAAAAGAAAATCAATGACAGCTCAAAAAGGGGACCAGTAATATAAAGAAATTACAGCTTGAAATGGGGACCAGTGATATAAAGAAATTACAGCTCGAAACGGGAACCAGTGATATAAAGAAATTACAGCTCGAAACGAGACCAGTGATATAAAGAAATTACAGTTAAAAAGGTCCAGTGATATAAAGAAAATGACAGTTCAAAAAGGTGACTGGTGATATCTAAGTTAACAATGGCAGTGACAGACATTGGTTTCATTATGATTGAAATACGGTTTTGAGAATAAGATTCTATTAACAACAACCAAAAAAAAAAAATATGTGAAAAAATACCCTTCCATACCAGATTCCTACCACAGAAAGTATTGGTTACACTTCATAGTATAATCGATCAAGATTCTAATAACAACAAACAAAAAAAATGGTATGAAAAAATAACCCATCCATACCAGATCCCCCCACCCCCAAAAGTTGTGAATACACACCCCATAGTAGTATTTACCATACCAAAGTCATAATAACATGAAATAACTCAACAACACTGGACGAAATTGTTCACATCAAAACTAGTATATATATATTATATATATTATATAGCACAAAGTACACACTTTTTTTTTCTTCTTTCAAAAAAGGCCTAAGTGGATTGAATGGCATACATGAGAAGAAAGAGAGAGAGAAAGAGCGAGAATACCATATGACCATACAAACACCCATTGCATACACCACATTGTTCCAACCGAACAATAGATAATGATAATAATAATAATAGTAGTAATAATATGTAACATGCAGATAACTGTCAACCATTTCACGGGGGTAAAATTAACATGGTTATCACACTAACAGATAAACCGACAGGATCCATTATCTCATTAGAACACACACACACACATCGGTTACATGTGGGGTTGTTTGTTGGTTGGTTGGTTTGTTGGTTGACACAGTTTCACACTCACAAGAAAAACAACTAGATGAATACAAAAACTTTGGGGGTGCTATTAGCAACCGCACGATCCATTCCTCTCCATTGTTTTGTACAAACACACTCAAGTGCTGTATGCTTGGTTGGTTGGTGTACACGGTTTGCTTGATCAAATTCCTCAGTACAATTACTTCCAGAAACACTCTTAACAAACACAAACCTTGGAATAGGGTATACGGACTGACTTGCACACACACACACACACACACACACACACACACACACACACATACGCGCACACGAAGAGAAATTTATATTTTCATGGCACTAATAGTTGGGGTGCACACATCACACTTAGTCCATTCCTTTTACTCCAACACATAACAATGGTTTTGGGTTTTTTTTTCTCCCCCACCTTTCTCTTTCTTTCAGACAAACGTATCAACCCATGAACACCGATCAGAACAAATCTAATAATTGTTTGAAGCAACATCAATCGAAACAGTCTAGTATTTCCAAACAAACATATCAACAACAATCAAAAACAAGGTTGAGCCCCCACCCCCCCTCTCTCACACACACATATTCATGCCAATGGGAACCAGGTCTTTTTGTCTTTTCACACAAATGTGTCACCATGAACGGGAACAGGTGTAGTCTTTTCACACAAACATATCAAAACCAATTGGAAATCCTGTCTTCAGACACAATTCTTGTCCTGTGTCCTCAGATACAAATTCCTGTCCTCAGACACAAAATTCCTGTCCTCAAACAGAAATTTCTATCCTCAGACACAAAATTCCTGTCCTCAAACAGAAATTTCTATCCTCAGACAGATATTCATCCTCAGACACAAAATTCCTGTCCTCAAACAGAAATTTCTATCCTCAAACAGAAATTTCTATCCTCAGACACAAAATTCCTGTCCTCAAACAGAAATTCCTGTCCTCAAACAGAAATTCCTGTCCTCAGACAGAAATTCCTATCCTCAGACGGAAATCCCTGTCTTCAGACAGAAACTTCTATCCTCAAACAGAAATTTCTATCCTCAGACACAAATTTCTATCCTCAAACATAAATTTCTATCCTCAGACAGCTAATGCTATCCTCAGACAAAAAATTATATCTTCAGACAGAAATTTCTATACTCATACCCAGATCCTTGTACTAGTTACAAAACGGTAATTGTACACACAGTTTATCCATTATGCAATACACTGCACTGGGGAGAACCGTTAAAAAAAAAAGAAGAAAAAACGTGACAACGGTTTTTAAAATATTCACTCAAGTTTATATCCAAACTTTTAAGAAAAATGGTATGGTTTTTGTAATGATACACAACACTTACTATTTTTTTCTTTTAAAGTGTAAATGGATTCTGTCATAACGTATGAAGAAAAATACGATCTGATTAAAATGTATCTACTGAATTTATCATTTTTAAAAGTCATACACAAGATACATTTCTTTAAAACCAACGTTCAAGACATGATCAATCTTTGATTTTCCCCCCCCTTCAACTTGAACAATATTGATATTGTAAAAATGTAAAGCACATCCATATTCTATTTTTACATCTACCAGGTTCACCCTGTAAATATCAGGATCTCTTTTGTGTTTCCCTGTTCAAGTCTTGGTGAAAGTAGCATCATGAAACAGCTATGTCTCCTATAATAGATAAAATAATCACAAAAATAATCAGAGATAATATGAATCCATCTCCAACACTATACACATAAGACCGCATGATATGTCCTTGTGTGTTAAAGCCTTTAGTTTGTATACACCAAAAAGTATACACATTTCATTTTAAAACATGATTTGTATCTTTAACCAGTATACATCCAAACTAATGTTGGATCATGAGAATACAAAAAAAGAGTTACAAGATTAAAAAATTGATTACAACAGTGATAAAATACTTATGAATATTGTCTTCTGCGGAGAATTTCTAAAAATTTCATACAAGGTGAAGTACAATACATCCAGGTCTAAAACTATGAGCAAAAATTTGCAACAACTATTTTAGAAATGTCATCTGATCGAATGAGAAGTATGCCTTAATGTAGTATTTCTAAACGTTGTATTCATTTTTCACAAAAAAGTTAACCATCTGTCAAAGACTGAATTAACGCCAACAACCACAAATCCACATTCATTTACACATTAATTTTTGTTGGGTTTTTTTTTTGGTTCTTTTTTTTCTTTTTCTTCCTCAACATCAGTATATGAATAGCACTCTGATCTTCCAGCACACAGTTGTATGTAGGCTTACAATCAGTCTACGAGTACTGGTAGGTTACCATCACAAACTACACAACCCATCCACAGATAACTACTGTCAATAACTACACTATCAACCATCTCACATGCACCAGAACTATAACAACTAACTATGACAAACAACAAAGGAGAAAAATACAACAACAACAACGAAAATAATACGTAGTAGAGTTATTATACTACTAGAATACACTACCACAAAAAACACACGCACAAAAACCCTTCAAACAAACCGCAAAATTACCAAAAAAACACGTTGGTGTACACTGCATCATAAATTGTTCTTACAGCTCCATTTGTCCAGGGCTGCTATCTATGGCACAAAATATAGGAAGGGGGAAGGAAGGGATTTTGTCTCTGGGGGGAGACACGGTTATAACGTCCACCAACCATTCCAATTGCACCTGAAATCAAAGAACACAAGCTAGCCTTCACGGCCTCGCTGTTTTCACACATGGTCTCCTGTCATCTCATATCATGACCTTGGTTTTTCTTCAACTCGTGTATCATTATATCCGACCCATTGCCGAGAAAAGCTTTGTAAAAAGACAAGACATTCATTAGGACCAGAACTTTCATGAAGACAAAAACTACTGCGTGGCGTGAATTTCTCTCTGTAAAAATAGCAAGTGATTTCTATTGTCTGCAGAGATCTAGCAAAGGGTTCAATTAGATTTTGGAGAAGCAGTCTTATTTTCTTTTAAATCAAATGTCAATATCAGTATCATGGTGTGTTTAAAGTTTGAAAACTGATTGCCAATGATCAAATTTTATTAGCTGATAAAGGTAAACAGAAAAGAGCAAAGTCTTTTCAATATCTATAAATCTACAGTTTATAATGATAAAACTGTCCAGAAAAGAATTGGTATGCAGTAGAGCATGATCTGCTAGGTTTCAGTTTAACTTTTTGTCAATTTTGGCTTTTAATACCACTTCCATCAAAAGAACCAGATGAATTCATTATGGAAAAAGCGCAACTCTGTTAGACTGGTTTTACTTTTTATTTTATAATGCTTCCTATTCTGATGGTACAAAAGTCTGTACATCAAAAGATCTGACCTGATTTCATTTCTTTCCTGGCCCCTTTTTTAACACGTTTTCGTCTGTTGTGAAAACAACTGGCTGTCTGGTTTGTTAAGAGGCCAAGATTGGTAATTCTTTTCCAAAAAGTAATGAGTGGAAACAGAAACAACTGCTTTTGCATCCTCTGACCTGCCTTCATTCCATCAGCATTAGAAAACCTTCCCGATCACAGAGGAATTCCTTGCCTGTGGTTTCTCCTGTGCATCGCGACATGAAACCCAGACCATTCTACAAAGCACCAATGTGAAGACAAAAAAACTTCAACTTTCAGGTAACTGTTATTTTTTTACACAGAAAAATCGACCTCTTAACAAAATAAAACCGTCTTGAACAAAAATGAAAAAAACCCAACGTTTTAACAAAATAGATTTCTGATTTCCAGTGTTTCATCCAGGTCAAATTTGCATCATTTACAGTTACACACACACACACACAAAACAAAAGAAACTTGCATTAACAGGCCATCAAGTTCTGACCAAGAACATCAACGATGTACCCAAAAGGCATGCAGTTCTGAAGACAACAGTCAACAAAGAGCAAGACGAACCAACAACAGAAAGACGTGAAAGATGGACACCACCCCCAACCGACAGGCTGGAGAGTCTGCAGGAATCAGCCACAGAGACTTTCTTACAGGGCACAAAGGAATATTTACCCCCCACGAACTGGCTGATCCTGGTAAGGCATGAAGGGTCCTCTCCACGGCAGACCCCTCAGAGGGCATGGTAAGCCCCAACAGGGCACAGCAGATGGACAAAGGCATGGTTGCATCTCCACACAGAACTCCCACGGAGCAGCAGATCGACGATGCACAGTCCTCGTCAGGGCAAATTCCTTAGACGTTGAGCTGATTTTGAGGCTGTTTTACAAAACTTCTGTGGCAGACACAATCCTGAACAGCTTGCAGACTCGTGGAGTATTTCGTATTTATCCTCCTGCTGAAGTTTTCGTGGACATTACTAGTGGTGGTGATGTGTCGGAACTTCTCCTGGCTTTCAAAATGGTCTGGTTAATGTTCTCAGCAACAGTTATCACTTTAGAATGTCCCCCCATTGTGAAAAATGTCCCAAGCTTTTCATTGTGAGTGTTGTCAGTTTTGTGTGTGTGTGTTTGTAAGTGTGTGATGTGTGTGTGTGTGTAAATATGTGCGCATATACAGCTCAGCATTTGGGGTGGTGTAGTTCTACTCCAGATTGGTTATGGGTTTTCATCTCATGTGGTTGAGTGCCCTTAGGCAGTGTGGTGACACAAGACTCCTGTCTCTCCGTGTGGTGTAGTACTACATACGTACATCCTTGACATAATGCAAAAAATGGGTTTTACACATCACTATGTAAAAAAATTGTCCTAAAACATCTGAGAAGGCAACAACAGGTAAGACAACATAACAGCATGGATAACACTAGCATCAAAATTCACATCTGGAAGAAGATTAAAAAACAAACAAAACAAAACACGGCCAAGGCCACACAGCTACTTTACTCAACATCTCAATGTTCACTATGCCTTTCCTTCTACCCTCCTACTAACAAAAACACAAACAAAAAATCTAACCAAACTTAAAACCAAAAAAATATCATGCATGAACACGGACAATTCTGTAATACACCACAAACAAACAAAAAAAGAGAGAGAGAGAAAAAACTGGGACATCAATTCTATCATTCTTCCCACATGGGGGAAAATACAAAAAAAAAACCAACAACAAAAAATAAAAGTAGTCACAGTCTTCTGAGCACTAATGGCCGTAAGAGAGAACAATGATGGTATTCTTGCCGGGACCTTGAGCCAATCGTTTCACGCGCCTGTGATCTCTCAGCCAATCACAGAGCACCAAGACAGAACAGGGGCAGGGGGCAAATACAGCGTTTTTTCTTCCCACGCGCGGGAAAGAAAAGGATTGGAGGAAGAATAAAAAGGGGGGCGGGGTTAAAGAGGGTGGGAGGGTGGGGGGGGGGCGAGTGGCCAATCAAATGGAAGGAGGCAGAGGCACAGGAATGTGGTAATATTTGCACAGAACGCGCCTGCAGGCGTTACGCACTGAGTCTCGACACACGATGACACGACCTTCTTCTGTGGTTTCCACATCTGCAACACACATGTCACACATAGATAAACACATCTGCAACACACATGTGAAACACATCTGCAGCACACATGTTACACATAGATAAACACATCTGCAACGCACATGTCACACATAGATAAACACATCTGCAACACACATAGATAAACACATCTGCAACACACATGTCACGCATAGATAAACACATCTGCAACACACACGTCATGCCTTGATAAACACATCTGCAACACACATAGATAAACACATCTGCAACACATAGATAAACAATCTGCAACACATGTCACACAGATAAACACATCAGCAACACACGTCACACATAGATAAACACATCAGCAGCACACATGTAACACATAGATAAACACAATCGTGCTATGTCCAAGTCAATAGTATTTCTGACAAAAATGAACCAGTCAGACGAAAACTGACATACAGAATCACGTGAACAGCAAACTTGTATTCATATGTGATAGGTGAATAGGTATGCCAACACACAAATAAACAAAGAGATAGAGAGAGGCAGAGACACAGAGAGAGATTCTGATAATCTTGTCTTAAAGGCCATGGCCCATTAGAAAATGGTTGTGGGCTGCAACACTATTGACAGCACATAACTATACATAACTATTTAACTATGTAACTATATATTATATAACTATATACAAGTGTGTGTGTGTGTGCGCGCGCATACATGTGTGTGTGTGTGAGTGTGATTATTTGCTCAATCTTTTTACAGCAATTTCATTTGTTATTGAACATTTTTCTTCATTTTTTTTAAAATAAAGTTTTTATTTCGAGGATAATAGAATAAGCATTCATGTGCTTTTTTTTAACATCCTGTTCCCGTGTATATTCAGTTTTGCAAATTTTATCATCTGTTCCCACCACCGATAATGGCCTACTCCTTCAAAAGAGAGAACAGGTTTTAGCTTGAGGGCAAGCCGTGCATTGGCAAGTGCACCTCGGTTTATAAGTAAGGTAAAGGAGTCCCATAACCTATAAGGTCGTAGGGGAGCGAGGTGTCAGAGACCTCACTTCTCTAGGGCCAGCATATTGAGGGCAGTGGCGCCCATCTCCTCTCCCTTGCTGCTTTACCTTCCCTGACCCTAAAGAGGGCAGGTACCCATTTACAGCTGGGTGAACTGGGGGAACTGTACTGAAGCCAAGGCGCGCAAACGGTCACCCATCCAACTGGTAACCAGGCTCGACGCTGCTTAACTTGGCTGGGGGATAGCGAGTGCTCCGACCACTGAGCTATCCCGTCCCCTTATCTCGGTTTATAGTCTCATCCAAAGGACGTAAACAATGTCTATGAGTTTAGATAGGCTTGGATGCCTGAAATATTTCGCTGGAATAAATTATTGTTTTCTTTCCCCTATGGGGATTCCAAGTGCCTGTCAGTATAAAACAGCATCCCCACCTTCTGGAAATTCTGTGCTAGGAATTCCCTCTTTTCTATCCCTCTCTTTGTTTCTGCCTGGTTCCCTTTTTCTTCCTGTCACCACCTCCTTTTTCTTTGTCTATTTTCTGCCTTCTCTGTCCATTCTCCTGACCTTTTTTCCCTAGAAAGATTTAAAAATAACGATTCTTTCCCACGCTGAAGTGGGGATACGCTGGGCCTGAACTTGTCAGGTGCTTAACGGCAGCGCAATGCTTTTCCGCTCATACAATAACAACAATAATAAGAATAATGATAATAATAATAATAATAAGAAGAGAAGAAGAAGAAGAAGAAGAAGAAAGAAGAAAAAGAAGAAGAAGAAGAAGAAGAAAAAGAAGAAGAAGAAGAAGAAGAAGTGGAATTTATATAGCGCTGTATCTTGCACAGACAAAATCAAAGCGCTTGCACTCAACTCATTCTTACACAGTCACACAACCAATAGCAGGTTAATAGTTCTAACAAGTCCAAATGCCACACACAGTTGGGGGGCAGGAGGGGGTAGGGGGGGGGGGGGATAAGCGACGTACAAGAGCAGTGGTTTCCCAAAATTGTAACAATACAATTTATTGATCCAGGTGAAAATTCGCACTTACATGTATGTTGTATGTCTTAATTTGATCTCCATCTGTCAGCAACAGAAGGGCGTTTTAACTTCAGACAGACAGACAGAGAGAGAGAGAGAGAGAGAGAGAGAGAGAGAGAGAGAGGGGGGGGGGGGGGACAGACAGACAGACCTAATAATGAAAAAGCAGAGAGACAGAGACAAAGACAGATACAGACAGATAGAGACAGACAGACAGAGAGAGAAACAGATAGACAGACTGATTTAAAAAACCACAGACAGAGGAGAGAGAGAGAGAGAGGGAGAGGGAGAGAGAGGAGAGAGAGAGAGAGAGAGAGAGAGAGAGAGAGAGAGAGAGAGAGAGGGAGGGAGAGGAGAGAGGGAGAGAGAGAGCAAGAGAGAGAAACCAACCGACTGACATACATACATACAGACAGACATACATACAGACTTACATACAGACATACATATAGACAGACAGACAGACAAGACAGTCAGACAGACAAACCGACCGACTGACATACATACATACAGTCAGACAGACAAACCGACATACATACATACAGACAGACAAGACAGTCAGTCAGACAGACAAACCCACCGACATACGTACATACAAACATACATACAAACATGCATACATACAAACATACATACATACATACACACAGACAGACAAACCGACCGACGTACATACATACATACAAAGATACAAACATACATACGTACAAACATGCATTCAAACATACACACATACATACATACACAGACAGACAGACCGACCGACATACGTACATACAAACACATACAATGCATACATACATACACACACACAAACAGACAAACCGACCGACGTACATACATACATACAAAGATACAAACATACATACGTACAAACATGCATCCAAACATACACACATACATACATACACATACAGACAGACCGACCGACATACGTACATACAAACATACACACACAAACAAACAAACCGACCGACGTACATACATACATACAAAGATACAAACATACATACGTACAAACATGCAGTTAAACATACACATATATATATACACACACACATACACACAGACCGACCGACATTCGTACATACAAACATACACACACACACAAACAAACAAACCGACCGACGTACATACATACAAAGGTACAAACATACATACGTACAAACATGCAGTCAAACATACACATATATACATACACACACACAGACAGACAGACCGACCGACATACGTACATACACACACACACACACACACACACACACATACAGACAAACCGACCGACCGACAGACATACAGCCACACATACATACAAGACAAGACAAGGCAAGACAAGACAGGACAAGACAAGACAGGACAGGACAGGACAGGACAGGTGAAGACAGGACAGGACAAGACAAGACAAGACAGGACAAGATCAGACAAGACAAGACAAGACCAGACAGGACAAGACAGGACAAGACAAGACCAGACCAGACAGGACAGGACAAGACAGGACAAGACAAGACAGGACAGGACAGGACAGGACAAGACAGTACAGGACAAGACAGTACAGGACAAGACAGGACAGGACAAGACAAGACAGGACAAGACAGGACAGGACAAGACAGGACAGGACAGGACAGGACAAGACAGGACAAGACAAGACAGGACAAGACAGGACAAGACCAGACCAGACCAGACAAGACAAGACAGGACAAGACAAGACAAGACAGGACAGGACAGGACAAGACAGTACAGGACAAGACAGGACAGGACAAGACAAGACAAGACAGGACAAGACAGGACAGGACAAGACAGTACAGGACAAGACAGTACAGGACAAGACAGGACAAGACAGGACAAGACAGTACAAGACAAGACAGGACAAGATCAGACAAGACAAGACAAGACCAGACAGGACAAGACAGGACAAGACAAGACCAGACAGGACAGGACAAGACAGGACAAGACAAGGCAAGGCAAGACAAGACAAGACAAGACAGGACAAGACAAGACAGGACAAGATCAGACAAGACAAGACCGGACCAGACCAGACCAGACAGGACAAGACAGGGTTGTTACCTTCAGAAACATGGACCTTGGCACAGGACGGCAGATCACACAACCCCTCCCTAAAAGACAAGACAGGACAGGACAAGACAGGACAGGAAAAGACAGGACAAGACAAGACAGGACAAGACAGGACAGGACAAGACCAGACCAGACCAGACCAGGCCAGACCAGACAGGACAGGGTTGTTACCTTCAGAAACATGGACCTTGGCACAAGACGGCAGATCACACAACCCCGCCCTAAAAGACAAGACAGGACAGGACAGGACAAGACAGGACAGGACAGGACCAGACCAGACCAGACCGGACAGGGTTGTTACCTTCAGAAACATGGACCTTGGCACAAGACGGCAGATCACACAACCCCGCCCTAAAAGACAAGACAGGACAGGACAGGACAAGACAGGACAGGACAGGACAGGAAAAGACAGGACAGGACAGGACAAGACCAGACCAGACCAGACCAGGCCAGACCAGACCGGACAGGGTTGTTACCTTCAGAAACATGGACCTTGGCACAGGACGGCAGATCACACAACCCCGCCCTAAAAGCGAGGCACCGAGGGAGGGTGTCCAGCAACTGAAGAGTGAGAGAAAAAACACAGACAAAAAAACCTCCATCATTACCACATAATAATAATAACAACAATAATAATAATAATGATGATGATGATAATAATGATAATGATAATAATAATGATAATTATAATAATAATAATAATGATGATAATAATAATAATAGTCATAATAATAATGATGATGATAATAATAATAATGATAATAATAATAATCATAATAATAATAGAGTGGAACTTCTATAGCGCTATATCTTGCAAAGAC
>CM054165.1:41328238-41330738 GCA_028751875.1 Rapana venosa
GTGTGTGTGCGTGTGCGCGCGCGCGCGCGTTTGTGTGCGTTGTGTTGTTGCTTCGATTTTACGTCTGTTCACTCAAGGTGATATTAGAAGATGTGTGTGTGTGTGTGTTTGTTTCTGAGTGTATGTATGTGTGTGTGTGTGTGTGTGTGTGTGTGTGTGTGTGTGTGTGTGTGTGTGTGTGTGTTGTTGTTGTTGTTGCTTCGATTTTACGTCTGTTCACTCAAGGTGATATTAGACGATGGTGTGTGTGTGTGTGTGTGTGTGTGTGTGTGTGTGTGTGTGTGTGTGTGCGTGCGTGCGAGCATGTGTGCGTGCGCGCGCGCAATCTTATTTTGTGAACAGTTGCATGCGTGTGAGGGATTTGAATGCATGGGCTTTGATTTGTTTACTTTTCAAGAATCAGCGCTATACAAATTCCATATGTTATCATTCTTAATTATCATCATCATCATCATCATCATCATCATCATCGTCGTCGTCGTCGTCACACGCGAAAATAACATCAACACACTAGCACTATCTCACCACCACAATAAACTGCCTAATAAGCGGCCAAAAGAACTGTGTGAAACTTCGACCTCTGAGAACACTTTTCAGGTTTGTGCAAGCATTAACAATTTACACTTTGGTTATCTTTTATTTGTTTTTAAAGCGTTAATCCAATTTCTATCAATACGTTTTAGTTTTGAAAAGCAAATATACCCAAAACTGAACAGATAATAGTAATAATAATAATAATAATAATAATAAAAATAAAACCCAATTTCTATGAATACATTTTGGTTTTGAAAAACAAGTATACCCAAAAATGAACAGATAATAATAATAATAATAAAACCCAATTTCTATGAATACATTTTAGTTTTGAAAACCAAATATACCAAAACTGAACAGATACTACTACTACTAATAAAACCCAATTTCTATGAATACAGTTTAGTTTTGAAAAACAAATATACCCAAAACTGAACAAATAATAATTATAAAACATAATTTCTATCAATACATTTTAGTTTTGAAAACCAAATATACCCCAAACTGAACAAATAATAATAATAATAATAATAATACTAATAATAATAACAATGATAAAAACCAATTTCTATCAATACATTTTAGTTTTGAAAAACAAAAATACCCAAAACTGAACAGATAATAATAATAATAATAAAACCCAATTTCCATCAATACATTTTAGTTTAGAAAAACATACCCCAAACTGAACAGATAATAATAATAATAAAACCCAATTTCTATCAATACACTTTAGTTTAGGAAAACAAATATACCAAAAACTGAAACAAATAATAATAATAACAATGATAATGAAGAGCTAAAACATCTGCATTCAATTCCATACGTGCCCTCTCTCTCTTTTTTCTTTCTTTCTGGTTTCAACAGAATTAGTTTCTTCAAGAAAAGTGTCACGCAAGAAACAAGCACACCTTGACAAGGACAACAAGCAAACTGACGATAGTCCTGCCATATTCACATACTTTTGGTTTTTCCTCTTCACCTCTTGCCTGTCGTTCTCGTTTAAAAAAAAAGGTAAAGGTGTCCCATAACCTTATAAGGTCGTAGGGAAGCGAGGCGTCAGAGACCTCAACTTCTCTAGGGGCCAGCATATTGAGGGCAGAAGTGCCCATCTCCTCTCCCTCGCTGCCATTCCTTCCCTGACCCTAAAGAGGGCAGGTACCCATTGACAGCTGGGTGAACTGGGGGACAGTACTGAAGCCAAGGCGTGCAAACGGTCACCCATCCAAGTGGTAACCACGCTCGACGCTGCTTAACCTTAGCTGGGGGAAAGCGAGTGCTGCGAGCACCGGTTTACTTTAGAGTTGGATTCATTCATTTGTGTCAAGTTTTTGAAGTTTCACATTAACTTATTCATTATAAGAGAGAGTAAACCTTTATGTGCGTGCGTGTGTGTGTGCGTGTGTGTGTGTGCGTGCGCGTGCGTGCGTGTGTGCATGTACACATTTGAGCTTGTAAAAAAACAACACCCAACCTGTTAATTGTGATTGGCTGCATGTGAATGAGTAGGATGAATGAAAGCGCTTTGATTTGTTTTGTTGCAAGATATAGCGCTATATAAATTCCATGTCTAATCATTATTACTTTTATATACCCTGCTTAAAATAGGGAAGGTCTTGACGTAGCTTTCACTATTGGTGAATAAATACTGCACAGAACTCACACTCCGAAAAAAACCCCAACCCCATACCTTAAAATTGCCGTAATCTAATCCAACCAATCCTGTTGGTTTATAGCCCCGCCGACCACATTGGCCCAATCGGGGGACTGTCACCTCGTCAAATTTTAAATAATAATAATAATATATGGAATTTATATAGCGCTGAATCTTGTAAAAAACAAACAAATCGAAGCGCTTGCACTCAATCATTTACAGGCATGCAACTCTCCTTAAACATAATGAACAACAGATGAAAAACTGTGCAACCATATACAGGTTACAACAGGGTATAAAACCCAACTCTAC
>CM054165.1:41343238-41368238 GCA_028751875.1 Rapana venosa
TTTTCGAAAGCGATATTTGTTTACCAGAAATCTCCCTCCCCCCCTCACCTACCCTCCTTCCCCCACAAAACCCAACAACAACAAAGCCAGAACAAAAAAAACAAACCCACTAACCAAACAAACAAACCCAAATCTAAAAAATAAAAAAAACCTACACAAACCCCTTGCGTCACTTAAACAGATAAATATCTGAAAAATCTCCGTTTAATATAATCATACACCTACACTAGTTTTCCCTGGGGGACGGGATAGCTCAGTGGTCGGAGCACTCGCTTTCCCCCAGCCAAGTTAAGCAGCATCGAGCGAGGTTACCAGTTGGATGGGTGACCGTTTGCCGCGCCTTGGCTTCAGTACAGTTCCCCCAGCTGTAAATGGGTACCTGCCCTCTTTAGGATCAGGGAAGGTAAAGCAGCGAGGGAGAGGAGATGGGCGCCACTGCCCTCAATATGCTGGCCCCTAGAGAAGCTGAGGTCTCTGACGCCTCGCTCCCTTAAGTCCACATAAGCTATGGAAACACCTTTACCTTTTTATTCCTCCCTGGAAATTCTGTGCTAGGAATTCCCTCTTTTTCTATCCCTCTCTTCGTTTCTGCCTTATTCTTTTTCTTCCTGTCACCTCCTTCTTGTTTATTTTCCGCCTTCTTGGTCCATTTTTCTGCTTTTTTTCCTCTAGAAAGACTTAAATGATAACAATTATCTCCCATTTCGACGTCGGATGCGCTGGGCCTGACTTGTCAGGCGCTTAACTACAGTGCAACGAATTTTCGCTTATGTGACAGACAACAATAGTTTCTGTATAAGCATTCGACAAAGAAGAAGCTACATTATGGTTAACAAAGTTTGATGACAAGACTAAGCATGACACCTTTTCTTATTGGTTAAGACTGTATAATATACCCATATAAATGCCTGTTTGAAACAGGTTACATAATTATTAGATATTGCCTAGTATTAATTCATAGTCTTCCTCCAAGCTGTTTGGCTTCTGCTCCGAACATAAGATCATAATTGGTTTTCTATTTGAAGCATAAGAATAATAGGTTTCTATTTTAAGCATGAGAATCATTGGTTTCTATTTAAAGCATGAGAATCATTGGTTTCTATTTAAAGCATGAGAATCATTGGTTTCTATTTTAGACATTAGAATCATTGGTTTCTATTTTAGACATTAGAATCATTGGTTTCTAGTTTAAGCATGAGAGTCATTGGTTTCTATGTTAAGCATGAGAATCATTGGTTTCTATTTTAAGCACGAGAATCATTGGTTTCTATTTTAAGCAAGGGAACCATTGGTTTCTATTTTAAGCATGAGAATCATTGGTTTCTTTTTTAAGCATGAGAATCATTGGTTTCTATTTTAAGCATGAGATTAATTCATGTCTACTTTGACCTAAAAAAAAAGAAGTGAATGGCTTCTCTTTTGAGCAGAAGAATGGTATCTGTTTTAAGCGTAGGAACTGCTTTTTTAAATTTTGAGCTTCAAAAACGATTGCCTTACATTTCAGTATTTGGCACGTTATTTTCAGCATAAAATTGGCTGGTTTATAATGAGGCATAGAAATGAATGATTTCTATTTAAGCATAAGAGCAATTAGCTTCTACCTTCAGTTTAAAATCGATTGGCTTCTATTTTAAGCACAAGAGGTCTGCCAGACCCATTAGAACGATCGATTTCGAGTTGGAATAATTTTGAGAACAATTAGTATCTGTTTTGAGCATAAGAACATCTGGCTTTGATTGTGATCAAAAGATTAATCAAGTTTTAATTCTAGCATTAGAACAGTTGACTTATGTTTTTAGCATAAAGAATCACTGAGCTTTACATTGAGCATATTAAGATCAATTGTTTTCTATTTTGAGTATAAGTATACTTGAGTGGTACATTGAGCATAACATCTATTGTTTTCTATACTGAGTTTTAGAATAGCTGAGTTTTACATTGAGCATAAGATCAATTGTTTTCTATTTTAAGCATAAGCATGGTTCAGTTTTACATTGAGCATAAGATCAATTGGTTTCTAATTTAAGCATAAGCATGATTCAGTTTTACATTGAACATAAGATCAATCGTTTTCTATTTTAAGCATAAGCATGATTCAGTTTTACATGGAGCATAAGATCAATCGTTTTCTATTTTGAGCATAAGCATGATTCAATTTTACATGGAGCATAAGATCAATTGTTTTCTATTTTAAGCATAAGGATGATTCAGTTTTACATGGAGCATATTAAGATAAATTGTTTTCTACTTTAAGCTTAAGTATGACTGAGTTTTCAGTTGAGCATAATAAGATCAATTGTTTTCTATTTTAAGCATAAGCATGATGCAGTTTCACATTGAGCATATTAAGATCAACTGTTTTCTATTTTAAGCAGAAGCATGATTCAGTTTCACATTGAGCATATTAAGATCAACTGTTTTCTATTTTTAAGCTTAAGTATAACTGAGTTTTACACTGAGCATAAGATCAACAGTTTGCCATTTTGTTCATATATGAACTCGGTTTCTATTTCTTATATAAGAGTAACTGGTTTCCATTAAAACATTAAAACGAAATGGCAACTATTCTGAGGTTAGAAATCACCAGTTTCTGTTCTAAACAAAACAACTTGTCTTTTCTTTTAAGCACAACAATGATTGGCTTCGACTTCATATTTGGGCAGAGGAACGACACCCCTTTTGGATCTGCTTCACAAAGACATCGGAGTTACCCCTCTGGCTTATTTTCTAGCATTTAAACATTTTAAAGGCAATATCTTAATATCTCCATTTTAAAGGCAATATCTTAACGTCTCCATAACATGTTAAAGGCAATATCTTAATATTTCCAGAACATTTTAAACGCAATATCTTCATATTTCCATAACATTTTAAAGACAATATCAAAACGTCTCCAGAACATCTTAAAGGCAATATCTTAATATCTCCAGAAAATTTTAAAGGCAATATCTTAATATTTCCATAATATGTTAAAGACAATATCAAAACGTCTCCAGAACATTTTAAAGGCAATATCTTAACGTCTCCATAACATTTTGAAGGCAATATCTTAACGTCTCCATAACATTTTGAAGACATTATCTTAATATATCTACATTTTATAGACAATATCTTAATATATCTACAACATTTTATAGACAATATCTTAATATCTCTACAACATTTTATAGACAATATCTTAATTCTCTACATTTTATAGACAATATCTTAATATCTCTACAACATTTTAAAGGAAAAATCTTAATATCTCTACAAAATTTTAAAGGCAATATCTTAATATCTCTACAAAATTTTAAAGGCAATATCTTAATATCTCTACAACATTTTAGAAACAAGATCTGAATGTCTGAGAGCGCCCCTCACCCCTTCCCCAAAAATTCATGCGTATTTGTGTGTGTGTGTACCCATGCTGACAAGTATGGACAAAAGCATACACACACACATTCATACAAGTTCTTCTTTTACACGTGCACGCGCGTAGGCATGCACGCGCATACACACGTAGAGAGCACAAACACACACACACACACACACACAGAGCTCTCTCTCTCTCACTCGCATGCACACACACACACACACAACACACACACACACTCTCTCTGTCTCACTCTCTCTCTCACACACACACACACACACACACACACACACACACACACACACACACACACACACACACACACACACACACACACTGCTTCTCTCTCTCACACACACATACACACAGACACATAAACAAAGCTTGATGAAAAAAAAGCAAATGCATCGCTTATTCAACGTACCATCTAGAAATATATTTTTAAAAAAGACTTCACACAGACACAAACACACACAAGATTCAAGATTTAATTCCTTTCACCCCTTTAAGGGTATGGAGGATTTACAAACAAACTGAACAGGAGAATAAGCCACACACGCGCGCAGACACACACACACACACACACACACAAGACTCAAGATTTAATTCCTTTCACCCCCTTAAGGGTATGGAGGATTTACAAACTGAACAGGAGAAGAAACCACACACACACACACACACACACACACACACACACACACACAGAGCTTCTCTCTCCCTCACACACAACACCACCACCACCCACCCCACCCTTAACCCCCCCCCCCCACCACCACCCACCCCAACACCCTCCCTCCCGCACCCCATCCTTCGGATGACACTATAAACCGAGGCCCCGTGTGCGAACACATGCAGAACATCTTGCGCACACGTTAAATCCTGTTCCGCTTTTCGAAAGAGTAGGCCATTGTGTGCCGGTGGGAACAGATGACAACATTTACAAAACTGCATACACACGGGAAGTGAATGTAAAAAAAAAAAAAGTGCATGAGTGCTTATTCCATTATCCTCGAAATAAAAAGAATAAAAATAAAACACGGAGCTTTCTCTCTCCCTCACACACACACACACAACACCACCACCCCACCCTTACCACCACCCCTCCCTCACACACACACACCACCACCACCACCCCAACCCTTGCCTCCCCCCTCCCCCCCACCACCACCACCCCCGACCCTTACCCCCCCCACACACACATACCCCCCCCCCCTCCCACACACACACATACCCACCCCCCCACCACACACACACACACACACACACCACCCTTACCCCACACACACCACCACCCTTACCCCCACCACACACACCCCACACACACACACCCAACCCCAACACACCCCAACACCACCACCACCCACCCCAACACCACCACCCAACCCCAACACACCCACCCCCCCACCCCACCTCCCACCCCAACACCCGGGTATACTCACAGTTAAGCGGGTAGGACGGCTGCTGCTGCTGCTGCTGCTGCAGTTGCATCAGCGTGGCCTGTTGGTAAGCGGCAGCGGCGGCTGCTGTGGCGGAGTAGGTGGGTTGGTGATACATCGCCGGCACCCCCCCTTCCCTCCTAGACCCCCTCCATCCACCGCCAGGCGTTTGTAGGGAGGAATCATGTAGGAGGGCTGTAGGAGAGAGAGAGAGAGGGTTGGAAGAGGGAGAGGGAGGGAGGGAGATGGAAGAGGGGGAGGGAGAGAGAGGGAGAGAGAGGAGAGAGAGAGGGAGGGGAGAGAGAGAGAGGGAGAGAGGGAGGGAGGAGGGAGGAGGGGGAGGGAGGGAGAGGGAGAGGAGAGAGGGGAGGGAGGGAGGAGAGAGGGAGGGAGGGAGAGGAGGGAGAGAGGAGAGGGGGAGAGAAGAGAGAGAGAGGGAGAGAGAGGGAGGGAGAGGGGGGATGGGAAGGAAAGAGAGGAGAGAGGGAGGGAGGGAGGAGGGAGAGAGAGGGGGGAGGGGGAGGGAGAGAGAGAGGGAGGGGAGGGGGATGGAAAGAGAGGGAGAGGGAGGGAGGGAGGGAGGAGAGAGAGATGGAGAGGGTGGAGGGAGAGGGATGAGAAAGAGAGGGAGGATGGAGGAGGGAGGGGAGGGGGATGGAAAGAAAGAGAGGGTAGGGAGAGAGGGAGAGGGCGAGGGCGAGGGCGAGAGGGATGAGAGAGAGAGGAGAGAAGAGAGAGGAGAGAGAGAGAGAGAGAGAAGAGAGAGAAGAGAGAGGGCAGAGTCGTAGTTCCATGTTGGATTTTGTGTATGGTAGGGAGAGTAGAGTGGGGTGGTGGAAGTTGGGGTGAGGGTGGGGGAGAGGTTGGGAGATGGGGTGTGGTGTGGGTGTGTGTGTGTAGTAGTAGTGTGATGGTGGATGTGAGTGTGATGGAGTGAGTGTGTGTTGTGTGTGTTGGTGTGAGGAAGTGAGTGTGTGTGTGTTGTGTGTGTGATGTGTGTGTGTGTGTGTGTGTGTGTGAGTGAGGTGTGTGTGTGTGTGTGAGTGTGTTGTGTGTGTGTGCGTGCGTGTTTATTTTGATTTTAAAACCAAAATATTCTCTCTCGTTCGTGCATAGGCAGACATAACAAAACGTTTCACTGAAATATAATTAGAAAAAAAAATATATTAAAAAGTGGTAAAAACATTATTCCGATTAAGAAAAGCAACTGTTATTAAGAAAATGACATCAAGAGGGAGAGGGAGAGAGAGAGAGAGAGAGAGAGAGAGAGAGAGAGAGAGAGAGAGAGAGAGAGAGACAGACAGACAGAGAGAGACAGTCAGAGAGAGAGAGAGAGAGAGACAGAGAGAGAGAGAGAGAGAGAGAGAGAGAGAGAGAGGAGAGAGAGAGAGAGGAGAGAGAGAGAGAGAGAGAGAGAGAGAGACAGAGAGGGAGGTTTGCATTTTCTGTAAGATTTCTACTACTACACATCATCGTGTGTTTTCAAAGACTTCAGCACTGTAACCAAGACTATCCAATCTTTTTATCATAAAATCATAACAACATACTGACAATCATAATTATTTATCATCTTACACTCACGAGACTAAGAGAAATGAAACTTTCTTCACTGTAAATTCTCAATTAAAACAATATTTTTAAAAGAACGAAGCAAGAAATCAACTGAGATTATCAAACAGAGGCACCCAGTAAAACGAAAGACCCACCAAACATATCCAAACTTACATGCATAAGCACTCATGTCTCCCCCACCCCAGCCCACAATAAGCGAACAGAAATACAATCAGATATAATCAACACATACTTTCATAATTTGATATGCAATTTACAGTTTAGTTATTTCAGAGTGCAATCACATTCCAACACTCAAAGCATTTATAGTATGATACCTTCAGTCTACGAACACTTGCTACTACATAAATTACAACAGTGAATATTTTTACAGGCTTTACTAGGCCAAAGACCATAATCGTTTCTATTCAAAGTTACTTAGAATATCAAATGCATCTAAAAGTCCACGGTAAACATCAAATTTGCCAGATGCTGATAAAAGAAACTGAGAACCTTCCATCAGTTTACCATGAATCTTTCTTGAATAGTGCAAAATCTTGCACTAGCAACAGATCAAAACTGACTGTTGCGACAGAGCCATCAAAAGCTTTCTTCAGGTAGCAAACACTCTTCTTTTGCTGAAATATGCCCAGGCCCATCCTACTTTGAACAATCTTTTATCAACATCCAGCAAATTCTACATGTAACATGACGTATTACCTTACATTACGTGAAAATAGGTATTGGCAAACTATAACAATAATACCATTATACATGGTGTACAACAAACTGAGGGTAGTCTTCGCACAATCACATGACACCGACACATTGCCGTATACATTTGCCAAAAGGGGACTGAAATCGCACACCACGTGCAGTAGATCATCTGTGTGAAAATACTTCAAAGAAATCACTGCCTTGAAACAAATAAAAAAAAGTCAACGAATGGATAAATCATAAAATAGGTCATGAGATAAACCCATAAGTAAAATAAAACCCAAGAAAATATAGAGAGAAATAAGAACCAACAGCCATGCATTATTTGTTTACCAGAAAGTCCAGGGAAAAATTAATGAAATTAGTGAAATTTCAGAAATAAGTCAAAGAATGGAGATACAGCAAATGCTTTTTCTCCTTTCAACATTCTTCTTCACAACCTCTCGAACTAGCAGTCAAATTTTCAAATACATGGACACTTATTTTCATTTTCATGACTATCAAGACCTCAGAACGTTAACATTTTTATGCTGAAAAACATTACTTTCGTGGAATATTGTTTTCTTTGTCTTCTTTTTCTTTGCAACTAATACTTTTGAGGGGTGGGGGTACTTTTGAAAGGTTTGCCCAGATTCTAAATTTCAAACTGCTTGGGCAGATAAGAAATAGTAGTTGTTCCATTATGACTTATCTGCAATTTGAATGAAATAGTTACGCCAGGACTTTGGAAAAGAAATGCATAAAAAATGAAGAAAGACTAAATCAACTATTTTTATGATTTTCAAAAAAAATCCATTTTCGGTTTTCTGAAGTCATATGAAAACTTTTGACATAAATATTTTTTGCACCAAAGAACCACAAGCATGTAGTATTCTTGGTTTTCAGTGCCAAATTCAAGTACTCCTGTATTCACTAGTGACAACTCAAACATGAATCTTTTATCAACAAATGAAAAGCATATCAGAATTCACTTTCATGTAGAAATCAGATTTCAAATAACTTTTAGGGGGCAAAATCCATACTGGTATTCTTTTGAAGAGGCTGCAGGAGCAAAGAACAATAACAGGAAGATATATTTTTGAATTTTTGTTTTTTTTATATACAAAAATAAGGTTTTATAATATGTTTATAACGTACCAAACCTTATTCCGAATCTTTTGACTCTGCTTGTCAGTCTTATTGTCTTACACACGGGGACTGGATGTAAAAAAGCACATGAGTGCTTATTCCATTATCCTCGATATAAAAGAATAAATAAATAAATAAAAAATCTTCCTTGAAATAACTTTACTATTCTAATCTTATAACAGTCTGATATAACCAACCTCATTTCCAACAATAAAAATTTTATATGGGTTCTTACTCTGTAGAGGTGTGTAGGAAGAGAGGGAGGGGGGGATGCAAAGTATAAAAGCAGTGATGGTTTGGTCATGTGACTATGCAAATCCCTGTCTGCCATCCGGGCATTCTACAGCTACATGCAAAGCATCATGGGAACAACAGTACCAGAACGAGCTCTTCAGCCGAGTCCCGCAGTCGTTTCTTGCTCTGGGGCACGACCTCAACCACTTGCGTCTAATTAGTATGCACAGCACATGATGGCACGGACCAATGAAATTGTCAGCAGCATGGTAGGTTGTAGCACACACAACAGCAAGCGGCAAGGCAAGACGGGGTGATGAAGGAAACCAAAAAGAGAAGAGGCACCACTGATAAAATCGTCATCATGCAATAATAATAACAATAATAATAATGATAATAACAACGATAACAGTAACATTGTCAACGCTGGTGGTTAAAAATCCTTCTCACAGAAAGCAAATACATTTGAAAAATAACGTCATGCTGTGGTGATGGGTAATTGATGAGGGTGCTTGTAAATCCGGGCCAAAAAATTGGTACAGTTTCCTCCCAAACAAGATATAAGAAAAGCATATAAACAAAAACAAAACAAACGAAAAAGAGAACGTCTCCAAAAACCAGCAAAATCACAAAATAGCTGTAGAACCAACCAATGATAAAAGTGCTTTTAAGATGCTACCTTTTACTTTTGAATGGTACATCAAAAATCAGTAGCATTACTACTATTTGAAGTGATCAATATGTCCTTCACATGAATGAATAGAACTCGCACAACCTCTGGAGGAAAGTAAGAACAGGTCAATAAAACTAAGACAACCATACAAAGAGTTTAGCATCCTACTACTAAAAAGACACAAACTTTCATCTAGGGGAGCGAGGTAATAGATGCTGACCCTTTTTTTGGGGTGTATTTTGCCGCTGATCATACTTAATACTTTTGGAAACAGATTCTCGACATATCTTGTAAATTGGTTAGCATGTACATTTTGAAGATCTGACCCCACAGGTAAGGCATAACTGAAATGGCATGCCTCGACAAAAAAAAATCTGGCAATTTCAAAAACCAGCAAAAACATTGCAAATGTTTAATAACAAGGTAATTTAGGTTTGGGCAAAAGGAATCCTCAGGTTGAAGAAGGTTCAGTTCCAGGATGAAAGAAAGCAAAGACATAGTTTATTCTTTGAGAATCTGTCATTGAAATTATCCATAGCTGATGATTACAAAGTCATATAACTAAAAATCAGCCTTTCTTGCAATGGGTTTGAGAAAAAAAAAGACCTTGAAAGAAAGCAAGGACATAGTTTATTCTTTGAGAAAAATGTTATGAGTCACCAACAGAACTTAACAGCAAAAAGAAAAAGAAAGAAAAAGCATAATATTAACAGATGGCGAGTAGATTAATGAAAGACAATGTGGAAAGAAACCCCCAAAAGTACAGTTGCAAAGAAAAACTTAAAACAAATGAAAATACACAAACAGAAATGTGAAAAAAAAATCGACACTAAAGAATGAATTGGGGAAAGTGGTCACTTGCACTACTATGCAGCTAGTCTGGTGTGACCATTGCACTTCAACATACGACAGTCAATAAAGCGCCAACAGACGGTAAATAAACAAATCAGTCAAGCGCTGGAAAGATTATGGAATGGAAGTGCATGCAGCCCAGGGACAGTACACTACAGGCTCCTTCAGTGCAAGCTTAGTGCCACACGCCTAGTTCAGATCCACACACTTCAAGATGCAAGGAGGCCTGGCCACGTCCACCCATAACAAAACATGTCCACCCACAGCATAGAGGAGGTCTCAGCATGCATACATCACGTGCTTATGTGTAGAGTGTTGACTCCATTGATAACGGGTACACAGTGTGTTAGTTCACTACAGAAGTAAGCTGGTACTATCCTGAAGAACTGATACGCATTTGTCTTTGAACAGACATTAAGATGATAAAGCCTTTAACCATTGCAGTGATCAACTTCTAGGCCACCAACCATAAATTTCAATGTCATTCAGGGGGAAAAAATCGAAATCTGTAGTACTTAAATTTTGCAACAATGACATACTTTTAAAGAATGCCTATCCTGAATCACAAAAGTTTCTTGTTTGAAAAAGTGATGATGTGTTCAAACTGAGGCACATTTTGTTTTGTGAAGTCTACAAAGCCTTGACAATGCTATATACTTCATTGTTTTGTGAAGTCTACAAAGCCTTGACAATGCTACATACTTTACAGCCTCCTGCTGAAAGCATTTTTTATATTCTAAAATGTGAAAAAGAAAACACACAAGTAAGAGAATCTACTTACAAAACTCTTCATATAACTCCCCAACTAAAATGCTTCCTGTTGCATGTTTTTTCTTTGATAATGTAGTAGTGTGTGGGGGGTTGTTTAATGATAAACTGTTAGTTGTTTAGTTTCTTGTTTTTGTAGAATATTTTATTTTGATTTTTGCTGGTTTCATTGTGGGGGAATGGGGATGGGTGGGGTGGGGTGGCATTTGTTTACATTTTTTATGCTTTTTCTCTACTTGCTGTCAATCACATTTGAGGCATTGCCTTCATGTATGATAAATTAATGCTGAATTTAGATTTACCTTTGCATCAACAGTTTGATGTTGGTATGGCTGTTTTAAATTACTAAAAGCCACAGTAGATATCACTTCTCATATAAAGTTATGATTATTATTATTATTATTATTATTATTTTATTATTATTATTATTAAATTAAAGACTTTGTCTGTCATGCCAATATTCATCCTTTATCTAGCTGACTGAAAAGATAACAACATTTAAAACATCAGTTCATCAGGAAAGGCGTGTCATTTGCTAAAACAAAACAACAGTGATTTTTTTCTTAATGCTTGTGAATTGCTCATGACAAAATCAATATCTAATTTTTTTTTCTTAATGCTTGTGAATTGCTCATGACAAAATCAATATCTAGAGACAGACCATCTTACATTCATTCTATAACCAACCATGAATTCTCAAAAGTAATGTGAAAAGGTACTATCAAAAGGTTTTGCAAATTTAAATCAACGAGGTGTTATGCTCATGCAAACACCAGATGGTTACATATCATATACCAATACCGTTTTACATGTCTCCATATGGAGGAGAGGAAAAAAAAAACTCTGGCAGATTTCTTTCATATGTACTTGTTTTTGTTATGTAAAAAATTGTTAATTTTTTAAAACAAAAAAAATACACGTTAGAATGCCTTGTTTGAATCTTATCCTCTCGTTTCTGTTTGTGGTCTGTTCTGTTTTACTTTGTGTTGGTACTTTGGCACAAATTATACTCCAATAAACAAAAGCTACTCTGACAAAATGTAATGTATACATGATGAAATGTATACAGCGTATGCAATCTGGAAGTACGTTATTATCAACATGCCCCCAAATACTTTTATTTTAAGACTTTCTGTATCTAAAATATGCAATCTGGAAGTACGTTTTTATCAACATGCCCCCAAATACTTTTATTTAAATCCTTCCGTATCTAAAAAGTGGCAAAAATCATCTGAATAAGGATTTGTGTGGTTGCAAAGTGTTTTAAAAGTATCCTGGTAAAACTCGAAACAGTATGGGTCTTTGCAAATTAATCGTAAAATTGAAAATGTGTGATGATGTGAAATGATTGTCTTGTTTTACCCATGACATTCCTCGATCTATGATCACTTAGCATAGAAAAAAGTATTTGATACATACTACTTATTCACAGTAGATATTGACTGAAATAATTGTGAGCTGACAAAAGTGACCTGACTCGTATTAAGGAACCAGAAAGGTACATTTCATGTAATAATGTCCAAGAAATTCTTATCAGTATACTGGCAGTTATGTAGAATCATACCACTTTGAATGTGGTAAGTGCTTCAAATGTTGGAGGTTTTTGTAGAGATTTGCAACACAAGATGAAATTGCTGTCATTATCTAAAGGGATCCTAGTCAAGCACTAAATGTTATTGTTCTGGGAGATGTTTAAGCCATGTTCTTTTTCGATGTATTCTCTGTTGGCTCCTCAGCCTTGGGGATCCTACTTGAAAGAAACAAGCAAAACATATATTTTAGAAGCATTCTTTAGATCTGAAAGTATAACCTTTGATTATTTTACATAAAACAGTGTTGTGTTTTAATATTCTCAAAGAAATAAAAGCGTTTAACTATTGCTGCTGTAAAGTTCTGGCTGTAAAGTTCAATCAACTTACTTGAAATTCAGTTAAAAGAAATTTGCTTTTTCACGTTAACATGTATAAAAGATATAAATTTTCTCATTATGGATTAAAATATTCAGCATGAATCTGACTCTATGCAAATAATTGTTTTTATTCATTCATATTAATGAAGTCCCGTGCAGATTGTGGCTAAAGTTTATGCTGTTTACATCTATTCAATATTCTGTGTTTGAAAATTTGCTGACTTTGCGTTTACAGCATTCAGAAGACATTACCTTGCAAACTGGAGCATATCCTATGCTTCTGGAATTTGCTAAATATTATTGAGAAAAAAAAAGAAATTATCTGCTGTAACTGAAAGACTAACTTCAGATTCTTTCGTTAAAACAGCATTTACTGAAAACGTTTGAAGATTGGATTGCTTAAAATGCCCCTCTGTATCCAGAAAATGTATTGCATCAATTTGTTGACATTCATACCTGTGACTTGAATCACTCACCAAACTGACACATTATAGATTCTTTGTTTACTGAATGATAACCCTGTCTTGCTTTGTGATATTCATGCTGTAATTAATAATTGATGCAGATGAAACTTCATGAAAAAGTGATATGATTTTTATCATCCATGACAAGAACATTTATCAGCACTACTGTGGCTTTGTGAAAATCTGTAGCATCAGACAGCTTACATCTTATCCACCCCTTACTACCATCACGTTTTATTATTGAGACTTAACATTTATCATTATCTACCTGAAAAAAGGGGGAAATTCAAACTATGTGCATCCATCAAGATTCAACAGAACAAAAGTAATTCGGATATCAGCAATACAATCACAAACTGATCAGTTTGGGCACGTCTTCATGAGAAATTATCTATAGGTATTGTCTGTTACCCAAATGAAGTTTTTAAAACAATTTGGTTATGGAAAGTGCTTTAAGCGCTGACCAAAAAAACCCCTGTCAGTTTCAACACACCAGCACGTGAGGATCTGCTAATAAACTGAAACCGTTCGCCATGCAAGACAATAGGAGAAGGGGAATGCACGAGTAAAGAGGGTGGTACAGGGGGGAAAATCCCAAAACAGACGGTAGAGCAGCTACAGAGAGCAAGGCTCTAAACCAAGACCCCAGCTGACAGCACACACAAAAAAAGAAAGGGTAAAACAGAAAATATAAACCCAGATCCATGACAGTGAAATCTGTTGTTTCCATGGAAACGGATTAATCATGGAAACAACATTTAAAACGAGCAACAACAACAAGAAGGAAGCAGGGATCAGGCAGGCAGGCAGGCAGGCAGGCACCCCTACCACAGCTGGGGCAGGGCCTGAGGACGCAGCAGCAGCAGCAGCAGCAGCAGTGGAGTTAGCTCGTGACTGAGCAGCCTTTATCTGAGACTGAAGGTGAGGCGGTGGGTGAAAATATCTACACGAATCCCGCGTACACTTGTTCTTCACATAATCCATACACACGGTCACCTGGTTCTCCCCACTGTCCACGCTGACGTTTTCGGTGGGGTGCGCGTAGCGACAGTCGCTAGGCTGTCGCGAGCAGGTGCCTCTTTGAAACTCTCGGCACACCTGCAAGAAGCCCATAAGTGAAGGACTTATCCTACCCTGGCCTTCAAAAGAAAATCACCTTACACTCACCATTACCTTTCTGCCATAATTTATCACTGGTGCGGTTGGAATTCCTGGTTTGTCAGCAAAACGTTTTGTTGCAGCTGGGAGCAAAGAGCAGTTAGGGTATTGTCCGAGGTAAACGATTCAGTGGAAAACTTTGCTTGACCAATTCCTACATGATTTCAAAGCTTTTTGCTGAGAATCTTGAAGATTTTCAATATTACAGACTGTGAAGCTTTTGGAATGACATAGACCTAGTTTCCTTGCTAAGAAAAATCTGTTATGATTACACCAAGGATCACAGCATAAGATTCAGGACTTTGGAAAGTGGACATGTCAGGTCCTAGAAAAGAGTATCACCTCCTAGAAAAGAGTTTTTCACTGCTGTGAACTACTTCCCAAAGCTGTTTTGATAGTATACGAGGGTTGAAACATACAAAGAGCTTAAAATACCATTTTATGTTAAGATTTTCCACATCTACTCAGTGTTATCAGTCAAACTAAAGGACAGATTTCTGATGTTTTTGTACAACCCAAACTATGGTAAGTCTGGTGATAGTTATTTACAAATAAAAGTTGAGTATCCTGCCATTTTGTCCACAATACAGTTCTTGTGAAAAGAGGGATAAAATCAAACTTTACAAGCATCAAGCTGTAAAGTTACAAGAGATTCGTGTTTAAGACGAGAGACGAACAATTTATGAAATTGATTCAAAGCATAATCTGGAAGTAATAAAACCACTTGGAAATGAACATGGCTTGAGAAGCCAAACAATACTGAATGCAACCCATGGGGGCACACATACAGCAAAATGTGCCAACACTTCACCATTCAAGGAAAACGAACGAGCCACATCTACTCTCCCAAATCAAGAAGCAGATGAAAATGACGATACCAACAAAACTGTTAGGTGATTCTGGCCATCAATTGCAAAATGTAAGAGAAAAAACGATCCCAAAGCTCCATGAAACAAACAGATGACTTGATAATATATCAAGCCTTCAAATCAACGAACAGATGACCAAATGGAAATACCTACAAGATTCTGACTACAGTTCCAGTCTTTTGCTTTTAAAGGTATAAAAGAGCTTTTTTCGTAACCACGTTGCTCATCCATCATCTTCCTAACCAACATGAAATAATGGTCCACAGACACCTTTAAAAAGAAGGTACACCTGAACAGCCAATGCCAATATCTACTCTGCATGAAACCTGGCTATATCTCTTTGTATCCAGGGGAAAAGGTTGTCTCCACGATTACAAGAAAAACTGCACAATCACATCCATCAAAAGTTGTTGTTAAAACCAGGCACTGCCAATCCTAAAGCTCATGACTCCGTTTTTTAACCAATGCTAAATTACTATTGAACAGCTCAGCTTTGTAAAAGAGTATAATTCTTCTGCCAACTGATCCACAGATTCATTTTCTAGTGCTGCCTGCAAAAGTAAAGTGAAACTTCTCAATAAACTGGACAACACTCATCTTACACTCTGAAATGCTTAAATGTTGATTTTAGTACCACAATTTCTGTTCTGAACTGATTTGCTGGCACTAATCCTTTGGATAAGATTCGTCACCTAAACTTTTCTATTCTTTTAGCTGGACCAAATGGCAATCTTAGGTCTTCTGCTCAAGCACTTGGACATGGTAATACTTTGAAACTTTTCATTCTTTAAGCCAAACATAATGATAATCCGAAAACTCCCCAGTTTTTTTCCAGTTCAACAAGAGGATAACTAAGAGATCTTCTGTCAATTGGATAAGATCGTATTCCCAGATCCTTTATTTTCTCAGTTGGTCAGGATGGTAATTTGAAATCCAATTTTGAGTACTTTTTTTTTAAAGCAAGCTCCTCAATCCTCAATGAAGATTTACAAACACGCAGCAGGAGAGTGCATTTTGGTAACACTCCATCTGCAGGAAAGACTGCTCCAATACGACACGATTTACGATGTGAAGAACTGACATACCACAGTGCAACTCAACGATAACAGCTGCTCAGAACAACAACCGGGTTTAGCAGTCGCTGTCAACACCAGCCAGGCATAGACTGCACAGAACGATCAGGAAAACGAGAAGGGGAGCCCATAAACAGAACAGAACCAAGCAAAGCCAGACAAGACAGACAGACAGTGGGGAACAGAAAACAGGGAGGAAGAGGCAGCTTGCGGGCTGGAGGCAGAGTTGAATGGAACAGGCTGACACGCAAGTTGAAACGTATGCACCCTTTGGGCAGTCAGGAAGGAAGGGAAGGAAGGGAAGACTATCAGCTTGTGCAGATCAGGGAAGCCAGGTAAGAGACAAATGAACAAAGAAAAAGCGTGGAGCAAAATGGTAAACATGACGCCAGCCCAGGTATCATAAAAACACACAGAGCATGAACTGAAGACAAAATCAGCAGATTGTGAAAAGCAGCAAGAGCTGTTGTCAGCAGCAGGCCATAACATCAAACGTCAGCTTGACTGATCACAGCCTACACACACATTTCCAGCCAGTCACCACGTCCAAAAAGCAGATATTATTTCTTGGACTGGGTGAGTGTGGTGAAAATGCAAAGCACCAAATTATGCCAAAAATGTCAAATCAAAACCAGGCAAAGACGTGAGATTTTGTTTTTAAAAATCAGGACATCAGATTCACTCAAGCCAAAAATGAAGATTATAAGACCTATCCACGCCAAAATCAAGACGTTAGAATTACTCAAGCCAAAATCAAGATACCAAAATTGGTGTTCAGACCAAAATCAAAACAACAGATTGTTAACATTTTCAGACCAAAAAATCAAGAAACTGTTGACAAAATCATCTCCCTTCGAAAAAGAAAGACACAGTCTTGAGGTTAGACCACAACAAAGACAAGACCTCACTTATCATTCACAAGGGGTCAAGAAGCGCCAAGACACCAAAAGAGAACGGCGTCTTAGTCTAGCGCACAAAACACGGAACAAGATCCAAGGTTTCAAACACAAACTGACACCAGCATCGATAATCTGGCAGCGAGAATCAACAGTTGCCGGGCTGCAAAGACAAAACGTGGAAGCGGTAGCCTACTCTTGCAAAACTAAACAAAAAGAACAAACAAAGAAAAGAAGGCGGAGGAATGGCAGCAGTAGTAGTAGTAGTAGCAGCGGCGGTGGTGTGGCCACTCACAGACAAGGCAGCAGAAGGCAGCAGCAGCAGCAGCAGCAGGAGCACACCTCATACACTGAGCGACAGTCCGGGCATAACCACTAACCTGGTAGGATGCTGGGAGATAGGAGGTATCGGACAGGGAGGGTTCGCATCCTGCCTCATTGCCACAGTCGGTGAGACAGTGTGTCAGCTACAGGTAACACACACACGTCAGCATTCGTCAAATGCATCAATGGTTTGTATACCTACCTACCTACCTACCTACCACCTGCGTGAGTAGCTGTCCTTGTCTTTAAAATCTGGATGAAGAAAACCCTCCAGTTTTTGTTTGTTGTTTTTTTAAAAACCAAACTCCTGCTGTTATGGAGATTGGGAAATGAGCGCAAAATAACAGTAGTACAATCATCATATTTTTTTCACGCTTTGTATCAGTGTTTTTCTTTACTTTCTTCCTTTTTATGAAAATCTAGTCCAAAAAGAATTCTGAAATGGAATAGAAATCTTAAGAGTTGCTTCAGCTTTTCCACTTTTCAAATATTAAACACGGTGGACAATGATAGAAAAATCACGATTCATTACAGACAACACAAAGTTAAAAAAAATTTTTTTTAAAAGAAGATAAAATAAACAGATTTTAAGAAAAAGAAGAAAAAAAATTGCAAGAGACACGAGTATAGATTGCTTTTAACAATTGCTAAACCAGGTTCTTAACAAAATAGTTTTCAGTAGTACACGAACCTAACCCAACCCAGGCATGCTGTTTTCATCCCTATCAACCTCAAGAGGCCATATCAGGGCTGGTAAAACACACGAAGCTAACAGACTCGGTACCACACCCATGGGAGGGAAAGTAAGGGACCGACAAGGAAGAGACAGTTGACAAAAGTGGTCCAGATAGGTAGAGGAAGAGACAGCTGGTAGCAGAACCAGAGAGAGAGAGAGAGAGAGAGAGAGAGAGAGAGAGAGAGAGAGAGAGAGAGAGAGAGAGAGAGAGAGACGAGAGAGAGACAGAGAGAGAGAAGAGAGAGGAGAGAGAGAGGGAGAGAGAGAGAGAGAGAGAGAGAGAGAGAGAGAGAGAGAGAGAGAGAGAGAGAGAGAGAGAGAGAGAGAGAGAGAGAGAGAGAGAGAGAGAGAGAGGCAAGACAGAAAAACTGAGTGGGAACAAAACTCCAAGAAATGACAGGGTGTTACCTCTACCGAATTCCAGACAGCACATGAGGACAGAATGATACAGGAAGGATTGTGGGGGGAGAAAAAAATCATTCATACGTCTACGAGATTCATGCTGCTTAGTTTACTGAATGACTGGTTGATTGCTTGGTTCAAGGAGATGAGGGACAAGAACAGGACGAGAGTGGTATTTCAATGCAAACCACAGAGACCTTCAACAGAGATCCCAACTTCTCTGCAAAAAACACACTCAACAGCCATGGAAGACGAGACAGTTAATATACACAGAGAGATGGACATTCACCAAGAATGGGTACGTGAAATGATTAAGAATGGTGTGTATTTCAGTGCAGGATGTTGTACTATGCTACAATTATCATTATACTCTTATTTTCTTGGGTGTATTTTTGGCATTATGTTGTAGTATGTGATATTACACTGTATTTTCTTAGGTGTATTTTTTGCATTATGTTGTAGTATGTGATATTATACTGTATTTTCTTGGGTGTATTTTTGCATGATGTATCATGCTATATTTTTCTGTATTTTCTTTGGTGTATTTTTTGCACGATTTTATTTTCTTGAGTGTCATTTTTGCATGATGTTGTACTATGCTATATTATACTGTATTCCCAGGGGGTGACGTTTCTTAGGCATGATCTTGTACTATGCTATATTACACTGTATTTTCTTGGGTGTCTTACACTGTGCTTTACAGTTATTGTGTTTTGATGTTGTTGTTTTTTGTTGTAGTATTATTAAATTACGTTTTACTGCAGTCTAATAATAATAATAATAATTTTAATTCAGTTTTTGCAGGCCATATGGCCCATAGCAACAACAGTTAATCATATACTTTCATGTAAGGTGAACATCCTTACTTCTGATATCTAAACATTTAGTAAGAAATAATCCAACTTTAAACATCAAACTAGGTTTAGTGTTCATACAAAGAAGCTGCACTTTCAGATTCGATGGAAATCTGTAATAATACAGAGGAATACTGTCGTCTCGTGTGGTAGTTTTGAGCTTCTCCCTTTTGAGAGAAAGCAATATCACGATTCGATGTTACCAAGGGGAGGGGTGTGTGTGTGTTTATTTTTCTTCTTTTCCAGTATACTTGTCTCGTCTCTTGCTACAACATTATGTGCAACTGTTGTTGTAGACACTTTTCAGACTTGCTGGTAATGTATTCAGGCATCATGTTAATTTTGCCCTGCCTTTCCTGTATTGTGAATGATCTTTTGCTTTTCATGTCCATAGTTTGTGCTTTCCTTTCTGCTTTCCATTTTGGGGTGAGTTTGTGTTGTGAGTGGCTTTTTCCACGCCCACGTCCGCAAGTTGAGGCTTTGTTGGATTTCATGTGCCCCTTGGGGTTTTCTTGAAATAAATCTTGAATCTTGAAAAAAATAAATCTCAGAGCACAAAATGCACACAGGACCTTGCTTTACTGTCTCATCCGAGAGGCTGGTGTCAACACTGCTACAGGTTGTCTGGTGGAAAATCTGGCTTAGATGCAGATTTGAACTGGGATCCTCTGGTTCCTTACATGTGCACTCTTATCTCTAGACCACCGCTCCAGCACACGTTAAAACCCGTTCCGCTTTTCGGAAGAGTAGGCCATTGTGTGCCGGTGGGAATGGATGACAAACTTGACAAAACTGCATACGCACGAGGGAAGGTATGTAAAAAAAAAAAAGCACACAAAGTGCTTATGCCATTATCCTCGATATAAAAGAATTTAAAAAAAAAATATATATATATATATAACACGCACGCACGCACGCGCGCGCGCGCGCGCACGCACGCACACACCATTTCGAGCTGCCTACAAGACCTACAGAATCTGAGAAGTGTCAAGACAATAGCAAGGAGATGAAGAATTGCTACACAGCTACACATCAAACAAGAGATAAAAGAGGAAAGGGGTTGGGGGAGAAGGGGGGGGGGGGTTAAAGGAAGGAGGGTGGTGGTGGTTGAGAGCCTTTACAGCATATGCATGATATTGTTTACCACATACATAACAAAGTTCACATGACACACTCAACAGAGGCATAACAAACAAGTGTAATCTTAGCCTGCCATCATTATACAAGGTAAACAGAATTGTCAACTTGTTTGTGTTTGTTTTGTCTCTTTATCGCTTTTGTTGATACAACTTGATTTTAGTTGTTTCTTTATGTTGGGTTTCTTTCTTTCTTCTTTTCTTTGAATACAATACAAGACTTTTCGCTGAAGTTTGGTGGAGGATTTTTCTTCGGTTTTCTTTTTTGGTTTTTTTAAAGAAATATAACTTGTTTTTGCTTTTCGGTTTGTTTGTAGTTATTATTATATATATATATATATATATATATATATATATATATATATATATATATATATATATATATATATATATATATAATGGATTGCAATGCAGGCAAACATCTTGCTGAAGTTTGCTCGTTTCTGTTTTGGTTTCATTGTTTGTTTATATGGTTTTTCTTTTGTTCCTAATTGAATATAGTGTGAGTGTGTGTGTTTTGAAAAGGATTGAAATTGCAGACACCTTTCTAAAAATTATGTTTTTGTGACTTTATTTTTGTTTATATGCTTGTGTGTTTGAATAGAATCAAACACACGCACGCAAACGCACGCGCACACACAAACACTCTCTCTCTCTCTCTCCTCCCACACACTCTCACACACACACACACAACACACACACCTGCTGATGAATATGAAAGAATGTTTCGCGAGGGGGAAAAAATGCGGATGATGTATAAATGATGATACAAAGAGACATTCAGATATCAACTCTGGGGAAAAAATCAACAGACACGAACTCCTTTCAGCAGAATGATGTTTTCCACAGACATAAAAGCCACACACACAAAATCCAACAACAAATCCAATAAAAACAAGACACATAAAAAGACACACAGGATGAAAATGACGTGTAATATGGAGAGAACACCCGGACCAATTTTCTCATGCCCGTTATTTGATTGTTTGAGTGATGATAATTTAACAATGGGAGGTTTTATATGTATAAAAAAAAGTGTTTTCCAGCTTTTGCGTGTGTGAGTGTGGTGTGTGTGTGTGAGAGAGAGAGAAAGAGAGAGAGAGAGTAGTGGTGTGATGTGTGTGGAGTGTGTGTGAGAGAGAGAGAGAGAAGAGTGTGTGTGTGGTGTGAGGTGGGGTGTGTGTGTGTGTGTGTGTGTGTGTGTTTGTGGAGTTGACAGTAAATGAATTTCTGAAAAAAACCTATATCATCAGATTTGCAAATCAAAATCAATGCGATAACAATAACTGTATATAACATGTTCACAAATAATTATTTTTGATTTGATTACACGTAAATCATTTCGATCATCTAGCATTAACTGATTCAATAAACAGGAAATAATGTTAATGCTTCTAACATGTAATCAATTGTAATTTAAGAAGAAAAAACTTATTAAAAAATGCTACCTTTTTCTAAAATATGAAAAAACTATGGTGTGTGTGTGTGTGTGTGTGTGTGTGTGTGTGTGTGTGTGTGTGTGTGTGTGTGTTTTCATAAGAATCACAAAACTATAGATTTTTTATTAATAAATCAATCTGTGCAACAACAAAAATTGAGATTAAGATCAGTATTTTACTCTTTCAAATTTATTCAAATTCTTTTTTGAAATTTATTCAAAATGATAAAGATTGCGATGAAAATTGGGGGGACATTTACGAAACTTGCTAAGGTTGCGAAATAATGCATGACAGAAATAACTTGTCTTCGGTTTCCTGTTTATCAAAGATCCTTCAAGCTGATTTTTTAACGGTTTAGTACTTTCCTGTATTGCTAGTCTATATGATTATCCTCTACGCCCAAACACAGATGTATACATTTCTCGATTTGGATGCAGCTGTGAACAGGGAAGTTTTCAAATCCATTCCAAATCAAACTGTCATACAAACAAATCGAATCAGGTCGTCCATCTAGACACAAACATAATATAAAAGATGGTATTCTTAGCTGAAGTTTCTCCTGCTACAAGTCAAGTCAAATTATCTTTATTGAGGGTAAAAGAATAAGTTTATACAACTTTTTTTTCCCATCTTGCCCTCACAAAGCACTACAAAGTAAATATGACTTCAATATATAACATGACTTTGACATGTAGAATCCTCAAGTACATAAAAAGATCCTCCCTTTTTTGTGTGGATCCTTCAATCATTTTTGATAGCAGCCGATTTCTTTTCCCCCCATAACATCCATTTTCAAAAAAAAAAAAGATGGCGAAACAAAATCAAGAAGAAAAGGAGGAAAATTATAACATCAGACTGAGACTGAAATTCGTCGTATTCCAGACTTGGAAAGAATTCTGAATGATGTTCACGAAATGAATGAGACTTCAGATACACCTTTTTACCAACATTTTTTACCAACATGTGTATAGAAAGTAGCAAACATGTTGGTTGTGCATGATTCCGCTTGTTGCTAGTTTTGACTTTTTTTTTTTTAGTAATGAATTTTTTTATTTTTGAATCTGGTTCTTGCCTGTTCTTACTGGTTAGAACAATTTCTTTCTAAATCACCATAAGAATTGTTTTATAGTCTAAAAAAATATAATAAATTAGCTACAAGCCTAGCTTAAGTTAAGAGCAATAATAGGTGGACATTGAAATGTTGACACATTGCGACTATATGACATCAAAAAAATCTTTTAGCAACACACAAACACACTAACCACAGTGCTCTCTCTCTCTCTCTCTCTCTCTCTACTCTCTCTGCTCTCTCTCTCTCTCTTACTCACACTCTCTCTCTCTTCTCTCTCTCTCTCTTGTCTCTCTCTGTCACACACACTCTCTCTCTTCTGTCTATTCTGTCACATACACATTCTCTCTCTCTTTGTGTCTCTGTCTCTATCACACACACACACACTCTCTCTCTCTCTTTGTCTGTCTCTCTCTGTCACACACACTACACACTACACACACTCATCATTCATCTCCCACCCTCACCCTCTCTCTCACCCACCCACCTCCCCCACCCCTCTCCCTACCCCTACCCTGGTCTCTCACTACTCCAAAACCTACCCACAACCCACACCCAACGACACACACTCACTAACACACACACACACACACACAACCTCACTAACACACACACACACACTACACACACACACACTCACACACAACACATACACACACTACACACTACACACACACTACACACACACCACACAGACTCCTAGCCTACCTCCAAACGATCAGGTCTGGCCGGTGCTTTGGTAGGCACGGGAGAAGTGATGACGCCGGGAAACTGTGACGTCACAATGGTTCCATCGGCCGCCCCAGCGTTCTGCATAGCCATAGTGGGCAGCCCGTAGGGGTTAAACTGCGCCACCGCTGTTGTAGGCACTGCGGTCAGGTATTGCGGGGTCTGGAAAGGAAAGGGTTAACGTGGTCGAATTCGGTACTGAATGAGTTAATTGAGGTAGAGTGTGGGTGTAGGGGTGGGGGTGTGTGTGTGGTGTGTGGTGTGTGTGTAGGTGTGTGTGTGTGTGTGTGTAGGGTGTGTGTGGGGTGTGGGGTGTGGGGGTGTGTGTGTAGGGTGTGGGTGTGGGTGTATGTGTGTGTAGGGGTGAGGGTGGGGTGTGGGTGTAGTGTGTGTGTAGGGGTGAGGGGTGTGTGTGTGTGTGAGTGTGTGTGTGTGTGTAGTCAAGTCAAGTCGAATGTTTATTTCCAGATGGTACATTGAATAAGCAATGCATTTGCTTTTTTTTCATCAAGCCATCATCTAAGAACAAATTTCTTAATGATTATACTGAAATACTATATTATTGCAACCTTTACCAATAAATTAAACCAGTAAAAGGAGGAAAACCGATGTGTAGTGTGTGTGTGTGTGTGTGTGTGTGTGTGTGTGTGTGTGTGTGTGTGTGTGTGGAGGAGAGAATGAATGAATGAGTGTGTGTGTGTGTGTGTGTGTGTGTGTGTGTGTGTGTGTGTGACAGAGACACAAAGAGAGTGTGTGTGTGTATGTGTGTGTGTGTGTGTGTGTGTGTGTGTGTGTGTTGTGTGTGTGTGTGTAGTGTGTAGAGGTGTGTTGTTTGTATGTATGTATGAATCTATGTATATATGAATGTATGTATGTATCTATGCATGCATACCGTTGGCCGTTGCTCTTTCTGTTTCTGGCCCATTGATCTGGAATGACCTCCCTCTCTCCCTTCGCCCAAAACCTACTTATGAAGCGTTTAAATCCGGCCTCAAGACTCATTTATTTCAAACCTAAGATTCTCCCCTCTTGTTCCATCTCATTTTTGTCCCTGCCCTCAACAGCCAAAACCCCATCACCCTGCCGGAGTGTATAACCTTTATGTGCGTGCGTGTGTATACATTTGAATTTGTAAAAAATATTAATTGTAACTGGCTGCATGTAAATGAGTGAGATGAACGAAAGCACTTTGATTTGTTTCTTGCAAGATATGGCGCTATATAAATTC
>CM054165.1:41373238-41375738 GCA_028751875.1 Rapana venosa
TAAAGATCTCTACACTGTTTTGTCTTTCTTTCTTTCACTTTCACCAAACGCATGCAAGGAGTATTGAGAGCACAAGGCATTATTTCGTCTTCTCTTATTTCTTCTTGTTTTATTTCGAGGAAAATGGAATTAGCATTCATGTGCTTTCTTATATCCAGTCCCCGTGTGTATGCAGGTTTTTGTTTGTAAATTAAGGGGCTATCAGTACATGATCAAATCAAATCGGTTACTTTGAAAAGAAAAATAAATAAAAATAAAGATCAAAATGAAAAATAAATGAATAAAAGAGAAATAGATAAATAAAACAAATAAATGAATGAATCTCTAAATAAATAAAACAAATACATAAATAAGTAGATAAAAAAAATAAAAAAAATAAACACAATAGTAACGTTACCCCCCAAAATGACATAGTGACAAGATAAACACACGCACATAGAATTCTCAGAACACGTCATGCAGCAGTATATCACAGAAACCAAATTCTTCTTCTTCTTTTTCTTTTCCTCTTCTTCTTCTTTCTTCTCCTCCTTCTTCCTCTTCTTCTTCTTCTTGTTCTTCTTCTTTTCCTTCTTTTCTCCTTCTCCTTTCTTCTTCTTCTTCTTCTTCGTCTTGTTTTCTTCTTGTTTTTCTTCTTCTCCTTTGTTCCTCTTCTTCTTCTTCTTCTTCTTCAAGTATTCTTGTTCTTCTTCTTCTTCTTCAACTACTGCTGTCTGTCCATGCCATAGGAGCGAAAATGCGTTGGGCTGCCGTTAAGCGCCTGACAAATTAGGCCCGGCACACCCATGCAGCAGAAACCATATATCTATTATCACTTCTCGTCTTCAGTTCTTCGACGGACGCTATAGCCGAGTGGTTAAGACCGTTTCGACGTTCCATCCCGTTCGTCCATGAAGTCGTGGGTTCAAATCTAGGTAGAAATGTCTGGTGACTTAGGGACGGAGATTTTTTGTTGTTTTTAGTTCAACCGTCTCCTTGGTACTAGAATTCCCTTCGTATACAAACGCATGTAGAAGGTCAAATTAATGTGCGCGGTTAAAGATCCTATTATGATCTTTCATGAATGATTATTTATTTTTCAAGGGTTCCATAATTATGAGCTTTAGTTATATTATTTTTTTTATCAAGCCCTTGCCACTAAGAGAGACAGAGACAGAGAGAGAGACAGAGAGAGAGAGAGGGAGATAGATAGACAGAGAGACAGAAAGAGAGAGAAAGAGCTCTAAAATGGTATAAATGTACATCGCGACCTTTGGCCACAATACACTTTTGAGGGGCAAAAACTTGAAGATGAAAAATGGAAGATGAGAGACAGACAGACACAGACAGAAGAGACAGACAGACATAGACAAAGAGACAAACTGGCAGACAGACAAAGAGAGAAAGGGGGGGGGGGGGGGGGTAGATAAAGGAGAAGCAGGGGGGCCAAATGCAGACACACGCAGCACACACCTGTGCCTTTCAATCAAGATGACAGATAGGATAGCATGGAACGAAAGGAATGAAAACTTTTTTATTTTCCCCTTTAAAAGCAAAAGCAAGGCCAACCCCCCCCCCCCCCCCCCCCCAAAACACACACACACACACACCGACCACACACACACTCTCTCTCATGCACACACACACTCACTCACCCTCTCTCTCACACAGACACACACACACACAAACACACGCACGCGCGCGCGCACACTCTCTCTCACACACACCTCTCTCACACACACACTCTCTCTCTCTCACACACACTCTCTTTCTCTCACTCACACTCTCTTCTCTCTCTCTCTCACACACACACTACACACACATACACACAATCACACACTCTCTCTCTCTCACACACACTACATAAACACCCACACTCTCACTCTCTCTCTCTCACACACTCACTCTCTCTCTCTCTCACACACACAACACCCCCACCCCTCCACCAGCTCCCCCACCCCACACAGTACACACAACACCCCCCAACACACACACACACACGGGGCTATGTACAGCACAAACAACGCTGAGATTCAAAGAAATCATGCACTGGGAAACAGGATGCAAGCATCTGCATTGTTATTTCATCTCATCTGCTAAAAAACACAACCCACACCAATATTATTTTCAAAAAAACCGTTACGCCTAACAAAAAACTGTATCAACATGAAGCGAAGCACAAGAAAAGGAATGAATAATCATGATGATGATAAGAAGAAGAAGAAGAAGAAGAAGAAGAAGAAGAAGAAGAAGAAGAAGAAGAAGAAGAAGAAGAATAAGAAGGAGGAGGAGGAGGAGGAGGAGAAGGAGAAGAAAGAGGAGAAGAAGAAAGAAGAAGAAGAAGAAGAAGAAGAAGAAGAAGAAGAAAGACACAACAAAAAACCGGAAATAAAAGACAGTGATTATAAAGAGAGAGAGAGAGAAGAGAGAGAGAGGAGGGAGAGGGGAGGGAGGAGGGAGAGAGGGGGTAGAGAGGGGAGAGGGAGGGGGAAGGAGAGAGAGGGAGGGGGAAGGAGAGACA
>CM054165.1:41390738-41408238 GCA_028751875.1 Rapana venosa
AAAAAGAAAGAAAGATCTCTCTTAAGAATCTACCAAGGCCAATATTACACACTACGGCTTGATAGTTTTCTTATAAAAATAAATATATGTTAAAAAATAAAGCAATAAAAACGAACAAAACCGCACACAACTAAATATCAACAACAAGGAAAAGAAAACAAAAAAGAAAACATGACATTAATTCTTACCGGGGGCACAGTTGCCTTGAGGGGCGCAGCCTGATATATCACCACACAGACAGCCAAGCAAAGTTGATTTTTGTTGTTGTTGTTGTAGTGTTGTTTTTTTTGTTCGCAGAATATGCTATGCATATGGCACACATATTGAACATAATTATATTATGCTCTTGGCCATAAAAACAACCCAAACTAGATATGCAACTGTCTGTCTGTCTGTCTCTCTCTCTGTCTGTCTCTGTCTCGTGTGTGTGTGTGTGTGTGTGTGTGTGTGTGTGTGTGTGTGTGGTGTGTTTATTTATTTATTCTTTTATATCGAGGATAATGGAATAAGCACTCATGTGCTTTTTTTTACATCCAGTCCCCGTGTGTATGCAGTTTTGTAAATTTTGTGATCTGTTTCCACCGGCACACAATGGCCTACTCTTCCGAAAAGCGGAACAGGATTTAACGTGTGCGCAAGATGTTCTGCAATGCGTTCGAACACGGGGCCTCGGTTTATAGTCTCATCCGAAGGATGTGTGTGTGTGTGTGTGTGTGTGTGTGTGTGTGTGTGTGTGTGTGTGTGTGTGTGTGTGTGTGTGTGTGTGTGACAGACAGACAGACAGACAGAGACAGTGTGGAGAATTTCAGCATCTTCAAGGACAAATTGTAATTCCATTCTCAACTGGATGATTATTTTCCCGATCCCCACTTAAACTGAGTTCGCCTGATGCGAGAGAGAGAAAAGGAGGGGGGGAGAGAGGGGGGAGGGAGAGAGAGAGAGAGGGGAGGGAGGGAGGGAGGGAGAGGGAGAGAGGGAGGGAGAGAGAGAGACAGACAGACAGATAGGAAGAAAGACAAACAGACAGATAGACAGGCAGACAGACACACAGACTGAGAGACAAAGACAGACAGACAGAGAAAGAAATGAATGAATGAATGAATGAATGAATGAATGAATGAATGAATCTTACTGTTGTTTAGAGCGTTTCTGAATGCGTGAATTTGAAATTAGATAAATATGCACAATTTTTTAAAAAAAATAACAGAGAGAAAATGAATGAATGAATGAAGCTTACTGCAGTTTAGAGCGTTGATGAATGCGTAAATTTGAATTTAGATAATAATGCACAACATATAAAATAATGCGACGAGAGAGAGAGAGAGGAGAGAGAGAGAGAGAAGAGAGAGAGAGAGAGAGAGAGATGAGAGAGAGAGAGAGAGAGAGAGAGAGAGAGAGAGGAGGAGAGAGGAGAGACAGACAGACAGACAGACAGAAAGACAGACAGAGAAAGTAAAAATGCATAACGAACGAACCTGTTTATGAGTGGAATATATACGTAAATGAATACAACAAATCAAAATAAAGAAACATGAACACATACAAAAACCTTCAAACAAAAACTACACAATTTATGTATCTTTAACAATAATCACCACACACAAACACACACACAGACACACACACAGAGACATGCGCGCGCACACACACACACACACACACACACACACACACACAGACACACATGCATACAGACACACACAAGAGTAAGAGTAGAGTAAGAGTAGGCCATTTCTTAAGAGTAGGCCATTGTGTGCCGGTGAGAACAGACGACAGAATTTACAAAACCGCATACACACGGGGACTGGATGCAAAAAAGCACATAAGTGCTTATTCCATTATCCTCGATATAAAAGAATAGAATAAAAAAACAAACCACAGACACAGACACACACAGAGACGCATACACAGATACACACACAAATACACACCAAAAACCACCACCAAAAAAACAACAACAAACCAACATTAATTATTATTATCATAAATGAACGATCCAATTCAAAACAGACAACCACCCCCCAAAAAAAAAAACAAAAAACAAAAAAACAACCCAAAAATCACCCCTAAAAATGTAAATCAAATTCATTAAATCAACACATCAATACAACTCACGCAAAATGATAAAGAATCACATACATAAACAGACACACACGATCAATCATGCATCACGTCACACCAGACTTATTATATGCAAATAGATCTCAAACATACTGACAATATTAGAGGGACAGAATTCAACACTTGGGGTGGGGGGTGGGGGGGGGGGGGGGGGGGGGGGGGGGGGGAAGGGGGGTGGCTTCTGAGAAAGCAGCGGGCAGGGATATTTGGGGTAGGGAGGTTCGATTTTTGGGGGGGCAATTTATTTATTGTTAAAAAGATGGTTTAAGAAGTGGCAGTGTTACGTGTATTTGGTGGTTTTTGTTTGATGGTATTTTTGTTTTGTTTTTTTGTGTTTAGTTTTTGTTTGATGTGGTGTTTTTGTTTGTTTTGTTTTTTGTTGTGGTTTTTTTTGTTTTTTGTTTAGGTTTTTGTTTGAGGGGATGGGTGGGGTGGTTTGTACATTTATCTTAGAGGATAGATAAAGCACTTGTAGGGAAATGCCTTACTTGTTTCGATTTATTATAATTATAGAGTCTGTCTTATACAAACAATGAGGGTTTCGAGTTTTGATAGCGACACCCATTCAATGCGAGGACTACAAACATTTTGCAGTTTGTGAATAAAGTAAAACCGAGACAAGGTCAACTAGAATAGCATCAACTGAAACAAAAAAACAAAATAAGACAAGGTCAAATAGAATAACATCAACTAAAACCAAATAAAAAAATAAGGTTAATCAAATCAAAGGGGTTTGAACAGAATGCATTCAAAAAAACGTACAAAAATTACCCCTATAACCTGACATTAAACCATAAAAACTAGAATCTCTATCAAATCAATTCAAATCAATCAAGGCGCAAAACCCCCCCACCCCTCAACCAACAAAGAAAAAGGAAAGCATGATCAATCGAAGACGAGGACGTCTTTAGAAATCTATCAAAAAAAACCCACAATTTGCACCCTCTTTAAAAAAACTTAAAAAATTGCCCCCCCTCCCCAACCCACCCCACACACACGCACATACACAAATTTTTATGATTTTTTAAGCCACAATTGTACCCCCTCAGTCCACAAATTTTCCGTACCATAGACCATCTTTAAAATCTATAAAAAATACAAAAGCCAAAAAAATTTTGCCCCCCCAAACCCCAAATCCCCTTTCCACACCACACACACAACACACAACACACACAACACACCACACACACACCACACCACACACACAAAAAGCCTAAAAATGTGCACCCACTAAAAACCCGACACACTTGCCCGCTGCACACACCACACAACCACACACACACAAACACACAAAACCCACCACACACACACACAAACAGAAAAACGAGACGACAAAAACGGGGAAAGACAATGTCAGAGGGACAGAGGAGACAAAGAAGACAGACACCGAAAGGGGGGGACGGGGAAAACAAAAAGAGACAAGAAAGTGAGGGAGGAGGAGGACAGAGAAAAAATGTCAGACACACAGACAAAACACCACACAGAATTTTCCCTCGATAAAAAAAATAAAATAAAAAAAAAAAAACAAACCCCAACGGAGAACTATCCAAAAAAAAAATAAAAAAAAAGAATAAAATAAAAAAAAAACATACACAGAATTACCCTCGATAAAAAGAAGAAATTAAAAAAAACCCACCACAAAAAAACAAAACAACAACACAAACCCCACACAACCACACCACAAACACAAACACCCCACGCACACACACAAACACACACGCAAAACACACAACAACCCAAACACACACACAAAACCCAAACAACACAAAAAACCGGGGTGATGTTTTTAACAGACAGGTAGGCAGGCAGAAAGCTGGAGGGCGCCCCCCCCCCCCCCCCACGGGATGATGCCGGGCCGTATCTGTGGGTGGTGGGCCCTGCATGCAGTGACCCAGATGGGTTGTTGCGACCGTTCTGAAGCAGCTGCTCCTGAGGTGCTGTGGAGGGGAGGTACTTTGCGGGGGTCCCTTTCCCTTGGGACTTCCCGTGGAGAGAACAGAGGACCGGTTTTAAGTTAGCCTTTTAAAAAAGGTAAAGAAAAATAATGGGTAAAAAAAGTGAAAAGACTGGTGGGGGGAAAAAGAGAGAGATAGAAGAGAGAGGAGAGAGAGAGAGAAGAGAGAAGAGAGAGAGAGAAGAGACAATGACAATTTCTTTTATTTTGAGGTAAGAAAAAGCAACATTGCTTTTTTACATCCAGTCCCCGCCCTTAGGGTACATTTAATATAATACCCAAATACTTTTAAAAGTCTCACAATAAAAACAAGGGAAAACCCCTTTCAAAACGCTTCCCCCAAAACCCCCCCCCCCCCCAACAACCCCCCCCCCCCCCCAAAAGCAAGCAATTAAAAGAAAATCCTAAAAAAAACCCCACCCCTACCCCCACCCCCAAAAAACCCTAACCAAAACAAACAAACAAACAAAAGAGAAAAAAAACCAAACCAACAAAAATGATAAAAAAAGAAAAACGACAAACAACAAACAACAAAACAGAACAACAACAAAGCCAAGAAAAAATAACACAACCAAACTTAAAAAGTCATAAAGATAAACATCTACACATTGTCAAATGGTACACATACTTTTTTATAAAAATAATTATAAGAAAATTGAAATAGGGCACTCATTAAAACTTAAGTACAGAGGCAAGTCCAATAAAGTATTGAAATATAAAATATGAATCCTTTCCCATCAGGATATACTATGACTATAAGCAGGACGAAAAAGGTGAGAGAGAGAGAGAGACAGAGACAGAGAGACAGAGAGTGTGTGTGTGTGTGTATTTCAGAGTTTATATCCAATATATAAATCCCAAAACAGTATGCCATCCCATCAACACTCATTTAGATTAAATACCGTTTCAAATTATATGTCATGATAAAAATAAATTTAATACCCATAAAATCCACACAATAAAAAACAAGAAACAAGCCAAGAAGAAATTTAAAACTAATCAGTCGTTGAGGGAGAGAATATGAGTGGGTGAGTGGTGGAGTGAGTGTGTGTGTGTGTGTGTGTGTGTGTGTGTGTGTGTGTGTGTGTGTGTGTGTGGGTGTGTTTGTGTTTGTTTGAGCGTGTGGTGGGGGGGTGTGGGTGGGGTGGGGGTGTTTCAGGGATATACTAAAAAATGTAATACTCACATAGCACATGATAAACACAAACACTTTTTAATTATGCTCCTGCAAATTGAATGTCATGGTAATAAAATAAGTGCAATACCCATACACTCACATAATAAAGAGGGGGAAAGCCAATAAAGTCATAAAAAGAACATCTACACATGTAAGTAATAGAAAAAAATATTTTTTTTTCCAGGATAATGAATAGTATTCATGTGCTTTTTTACATCCAGTCCCGCCATGGGGTACATTTAAAATGCACACAGAGAGAGAGAGAGAGAGAGAGAGAGAGAGAGAGAGAGAGAGAGAGGAAGAGAGAGAGAGAGAGAGAGAGAGAGAGAGAGATGGGGAGAGACTGGTTTGAGTTAGCAGACTTTTAAGAAAATAAAAATAAAAATAATGGTGTAAAGAAAATGAGAAAGACTGGAGTGGGAGAACTACTGAGAGAGAGAGAGGGGGGGGGGGAGGAAACGGGGGGAAAGAGAGGGGAGGAGAGGGAGAGAGGAAGAGAGGGAGGGGGGGGGGGAGAGAGAGACCGGTGAGTAGTAGACTAAGAAAGAAAAATGATGTAAAGAAAGTGAGAAAGACTGGAGTGGGAGAACTACTGAGAGAGAGAAGAGAGAGCGAGAGAGGAAGGGGGTGGGAGGGAAGGGAGGGGGGGAGGAGAAAGGGGGAGGGATGGGAGAGAGGGGAGGAGAGAGAGAGTGAGAGAAAGGAAAAAAAAAAAGGAAGGAATGAAAGGAAAGAAAAGAAAGAAAGAAAGGAAGAAAGAAGAGAGAGATAGAAAGAAAAAAAACTAATAGAGAAAAAGAGAAAAGAAAGAAAGGAAGTAAGGAAAGAAGAAAGAAAAGGAATAATAAAAAGAAAAAAAAGAAAGAAATGAAGGGACGACAGAAAAATCTGGTTCTTTCCCCCCTTAAAGTAGAGCCATAATCGTGACCATCTTTCTTACTTCGCACACTGTTTTTAAAACCAGCGAACACAGTACGAGATAGCATACACCCTTGTATAACGCCAGCGCCTATGATTTGTACCAGCATGTTCATTCCCACCACTGTGGATTGTCTTTCCGCTGTCCATTTTAGGAAAGAAACATATTTTTCTTGTTTATCTGCAGTAAACAAGCCTGCCTTGATTGAATATTTAGGATGTTAAACCCTGAGGGCAAAATCAAAAGCCTTAAGGAAGTCAACGATTTTGATACATTTTCTTGGTACTCCTGCTGCTGGAGTTTAAAGATACATGCTCAACAACAAATTGATAAAGTCATCTTTTGAATCCTGTACACAGACACACAGACTTTGTTGATGAATACTTCATTTTAGGTCTTGTTATCACGTTCCAAACGGAATTATTTGGATTTTTTTTTTATATAATTCTGTTGACAGTGGTGTGGCTTCGTTCTTTTGCTTCCAAACGATTTTCTAAAGTTGGTTGTGTGCTTTATGAAGCGCTGTGTGGTGTGTGTGTGTGTGTGTGTGTGTTGTGTGTGTGTGTGTGTGGTGTGGTGTGTGTGTGTGTGTGAGTGTGTGTGTGTGTGTGTTTGAGTGTGTGTGTGTGTGAGTGTGTGTGTGTGTGTGGTTCGTTGAGTGTGTTCGTGTGCGATGTGTGTGTGAGTGTGTGTGAGTGTGTGTCTGTGTGTGTGGTCTGTGTGTGTATGTGAGTGTGTGTGTAAGTAGTGTGTGTGTGTGTGTATGTGAGTGTGTGTGTGTGTGTGTGTGTGTGTAGAGAGAGAGAGAGAGAGAGAGAGAGAGAGAGAGAGAGAGAGAGAGAGAAGAGTGTAAGTGTGTGTTCGTAGTGTGTATGTGTGTGTGAGTGTGTGTGGTGAGTGTGTGTGTGTGTGTGTGTGTTGTGTGTGTGTGTGTGTGTGTGTGTTCGTGTGTGTATGTGTGTGTTTCGTGTGCGTGTGTGAGTGTGTTCGTGTGCGTGTGTTCGTTTGTGTGAGTGAGTGTGTGTGTGTGAGAGAGAGAGAGGGCAGGATTATAAAAGCGTGTAAACTTACTCTTTTACCCTCAAAAAAGATCATTTTGACTTGACTTGACTTGACACACACACACACATGTGCACGCACGCTCACGCAAATTGACTTAACGATAACTGTACACACAGTATAGGCGTTATGACTGCTAGCACTGGTAAGACTCTAGGTTCCTCTTCCTAAAGAATCAATAGAATCTCATAGTATACCATAGATTTACCAGAGACAGCATTTTAGGGAGGAACAAAATCAATGAACTCAGTATGAGGTAGATTTACTGGCAATTTTGTGCCATACATTATTAAAAAAAAAACTTCGTTGGTTTTTTTTTTTTTACACACACACAATCACTGTACTTTTTGACTTTGTAATTTTTAGTAGGATTTTCACACACACACACACACACACACACACACACACACACACACACACACTCACACTAAATGTGAATAGACGTTAAACTGAAGATATCACATACAATCAAACATTAAATGTGAATAAACATTAAAATCAAAGACATCACTCATACACACACACACACACACACATATATATATATATATATATATATCACTCTCTCTCTCTCTGTCTCTCTCTCACACACACACAAAAACACGCACACACGCAAACTATTTTTAATTTTCTTTTGGTAAATCAGAACGTGTTTAAAAAACGCACACACACCACACCACACCACACCACAACCCCCCTATCTCCCCCCCCCCCCACATACACCACAACCACCACCCCCCAAACCCCCCCCACCCCCCCCCCACACAATCCCTCTACTTTGACTTGGTAGTTCAGAATTTTGAACGGGTTACTTCATCGAAGACTAGGACAGACGAAAAAGAAAGAAAGAAAAAGCAAATCCTGCCATCCAAAATCTTTTGTCATGGCAAACCCTTGACACCCCCCCCTCCCCCACCTGCTTCCCCGCCGCCAACCCCCCACACCAACCCCCCTCTCCACCCTCCCCCCCTACCACACTCACACCTCCCCCCTCTCGCCCCCCCTCCCCCCCACCCTGCCCCCTTCCCAACCTCATTAGCAATACAAATCAGAAACAAAAGAAGAAAAGGATTCCCCTCCCCTCCCTCCTGGGATTCTACCCTCCTTCACCCCCCCCCCCCCACTCTACCCCAAACCTCACCCTCTCTTTACACCCTTCCCCCCCCCCCCCCCCCCACCCCCCCCTCCCCCCACAAAAACCCCCCATCTCCAGCTTCCAGACTTTTTTGGACCAAAGCCAAAAAGCCCACTGCCACCCCCCCCTCTCTCGCCACCCATCCCCTACCCTAACCCACCCCTCCCCCTTATCTTTATGAATATTCATAACTGTTTAATGTTTATTCAATGGACTGTCTCAGTGTGGCGTCTGGGCTATACTAGATGGGGAAGGCCAACTGGAGAGGAGAATGGTGGTGGTGGTGGTGGGTGGGGGGGGGGGGGGGGGGGGGGGGGGGGGGGGGGGGGGGTTAGGGGAGAGGAGAGAGAGGGGGGTTAGTGAGGGGGGTAGGGGGGATGGTGGTGGGGTTTGGGGGGGTTGGGGGGGGGGGGGGGGGGGGGAGGGTACGGGGTTCGGGATAGTGGGTAGGGGGAATATTAGACAACAGAGTTAGGGGTGGTTTTTGTTGTTGTGTGTCTTTGTTGTTGTTTTTTCCCCCCTTGATAGATAGATGGGTGATGGTGGTTGTGGTTTGGGGGCGATGGTGGTGGTGGTGGTGGTGGCGATGGTGGTGGTGGTGGTGGTGGATGTGGATGGAGGGGGGGTTGGTGGTGTTGGTGGTTGTGGTGGTGGTGGTGGTGGTGGTGATGGTGGTGGGGGGTGGTGTGTGGTGGGGGTGGTGGTGGTGTGGTGGTGGTGATGGTGGTGGTGGATGTGGATGGAGGGGGGTTGGTGGTGATGGTGGTTGTGGTTTGGGGGGGGGGGGGGGGGGTTTTATGGTGGTGGTTGGGTGGGTGAGAAGGAGGTGGGTGTTGAGGAGAGGGAGGTATGGGTGTGGGGATTGTGTGTGTGTAAGTGGGGGGGGGGGGGGGGGGGGGGGGGGGCAGGGGGATGGGGGAGGGATACAGAGTTCACTTTCTGACCGAAGCGAAGGGACATTCTATGATCTGTGTGAACTTCTATTATATTAGAGAGGGTTAAGGGAATGAGAACGATTGGTGGTGGTAGTGGTAGTTGGGGGTAGGGGTAGGGGGGTAGGGGTGGGGTGGGGTGTGGGGTAGGGGGTGTGGTTAGGGGGGTAGGGGGGTGGGGAGGGTGGTGGTGGTGGTTGTGGGGGGGCGGGGGAGGTTAGAGTAGGCTGAGATAGACCAAAGAGGTTCCTGAACTCTGGGTTTTGAGAGAAAGAGAGAGAGAGAGAGAGAGGAGAGAGAGAGAGAGAGAGAGGAGAGAGAGAGAGAGTGTGTGTGTGTGTGTGTGTGTGTGTGTTCGTGTGTGTGTGTGTGTGTGTGTGTATGTGTATGTGTGTGTATGTGTGTGTTTTTTGTGTGTGTTTGTGTGTTCGTGTGTATGTGTTCGTGTGTGTGTGTGTGTGTGTGTGTGTGTGGTGTGTGTGTGTGTGTTCGTGTGTGTGTGTGTGTGTGTTCGTGTGTGTGTTGTGTGTTAGTGTGTGTGTGTGTGTGTGTGTGTGTGTGTGACAGATACACAAAGAGAGACAGACAGACAGACGGAGAGAGAGAGACAGACAAAACGACGGAGAGAGACGAGACGGGGGAACAGAAGAGGAGGGAGAGAGAAGGGGAGAGTGAGATGAGGAGAGGGAAAGAGAGAGGGAGTAGAGAGAGATGAGAGAGAGAGAGGAGAGAAGAGGACAGACAGCAGAGGGATGAGAGGGAGGGGGTCTAATGTGTTGTATTGTATTGTATACCACTTTAAGTCAAGGCAGATTTCTCTGTGGGCGTGAAATTCGGGCTGCCCTAGGGAGAGTGAGTCTCCACAAGAGCAGCGCCACCCAGTATTTTGTTCTTTTGTTGTCTGCATGTGTATTTGTTTCCCTATCGGAGTATCTTTTTTCTACAATTATTTTGCCAGGGCGACTCACTTGTTGCCGTGGGTTCTTTTACGTCCGCTAAATGCATGTTGTACATGGAACTTCGGTTTAACGTTTCCTCCACACACAAAAAAGTCTAGCACCCAGACCACCACTCACAGTCTTGTGGATGAGGGAAAAGTTTCTGATACAAACGGGGTACACAAACGATAGACATCACATGCATACACACTGATGTGTGTGTTTGTTGGGATTTTGGTGGTGTGTTATTTGTGTGTGTGGGTTGTGTGTGTGTTATTGTGTGGTGTGTGGGGGTGTGTGCGGGGAGGGAGTGGGGCAAGAGAGAGAGAGGGGGGGGGAGGAAAGAGGGAGAGAGGGGGGGGGGTGGAAGAGAGGAAGAGGGGGAAGAGGAGGAGAGGGGGGGGGAGAGGGGGGAGAGAGTGGGTGATTTTAGCGAGAGGGTGAGAGAGAGGGGGGGATGGGAGAGGGAAAAGAGAGGGGATGAGAGAGGGCAAGAGGGGGAGGGAGGGGGGAGGGGGGGAGGAGAGGAGGAGAGAGAGGGGAGAGAAGGGGGAGACGAGAGAGAGAGGGGGGAGGAGAAGGGAGGAGGGGGACATTTGGAGAGAGGAGAGTGAGAGGAGAAGAGGAGGGGGGGGGGGGGGGGGGCAGGACAGAGATACAGACGGACAGACAGACAGACGGATGGACAAACAGACAGACAGACAAACGGACAGACAGGCGGACGGTCGGACAGACAAACAGACAGACAGACGGACGGACGGACAGACGGAGGAATGCATGTGGATGCACTAAGCAGCATGGAACGTCCCGTGGAGAAGAGAAGCCTTCTGGAGTTTGTCAGAAACACTGGCTGGTTTAGAAGAACGACAGTGCTCTCTCTCCTTCTGTCTGTCTGTCTGTCTGTCTCTCTTTGTCTGTCTGTCTCTATCTCTCTCTGTCTGACTTTGTCTCTGTATGTCTGTAACTCTCTCTCTCTCTCTCCTCTCTCTCTTTTCTCTCTCTCTTCTCCCCTCTCTCTCTCTCTCTCTCTGTCTGACATTTCTCTGTCTGTCACTCTCTCTGTCTCTCCGTCTGTCTGTCGTCTCTGTCTGTCTGACTTTGTCTCTGTCAGTCTTTTCACTCTCTCTGTCTCTCAGTTGTCTGTCTGTCTCTGTCTGTCTGTCTGACTTTGTCTCTGTCTGTTGCATCTCTCTATCTGTCCTCTCTCTCTCTCTGTCTCTCTGTCTGACTTTGTCTCTGTCTGTCTGTCACTCTCTCTCTTCTCTGTCTGTCTGTCTCTCTCCAGTGTGTCTACCCGCCTGTTACCCCCTGTCTCTCTCGGTCAGCCTATCTGTCTGTCTGTCTGTCTCTCTCTATCTGGCCTGTCTCTCTCTTTGTGTCTGTCTGTCTCTCCGTCTGTCTAACTCTGTTTCTCTGTCTTTCTCTCTCTGTCTGTCTGTCTGTCTGTCTGTATTTCAGTGTTTTCTCTCTGCCTACCTTGTCTCTCTCGTCAGCCTTCCTGTCTCTCTGTCTATCTGTCTCTCTCTCTCGTCTGCTTTGTCTCTATCTGTCTTCTCTGTCTGTCTGTCTCTCTCGTCTCTCAGTATGTCCCGTCTGTCTCTGTCTGTCTCTATTTCCCTTATGTGTCTCTCGCCTGTCTACCTCCCGTCTCTCTCGGTCAGCCCCCTGTCTGTCTCGGTCTCTCCGTCTATCTGGTCCTCTCACCTCTGTCTCTGTCTCCGTGTCTGCTTTGTTTTCTGTCTGTCTGTTTGTTACTCTCTCTGTTCTTCGTCTGTCTGTCTTCTCTCTCTGTCTCTATCTCGTGTGTCTCTCTGCCCTACCTCTGTCTCTCTCGGTCAGCCTGTCTGTCTCTCTCTCTCTTCTGTCTATCTGTCCTCTCTCTCTGGTCTGACTTTGTCTCTGTCTGTCAGTCTGTCACTCTCTCTCTGTCTCTCAGTCTGTCTGTCTCTCTCTGTGTGTCTATTTGCCTGTTACCTCTGTCTCTCTCGGTCAGCCTGTCTGTCTGTCTGTCTGTCTGTTTTCTTTTCTCTCTCCCTTTTTTCAGTCTTTTCCACCCTGTCTAATCTGTTTCCCCTGTCTCTTCTCTCTGTCTCTCCTGTCTGTCTGTCTCTCCCTCTCTGTCTGTCTCTCCGTCTGTTTAACTCTGTTTCTCTGTTTTTCTTCTCTCTGTCTGTCTGTCTCTCCGTCTGTTTAACTCTGTTTCTCTGTCTGTCTATCCGTCTGTCTAACTCTGTCTGTCTCTCTCCCTTTCTTGTGCCGCCTTATTAAATCACAAGAAAACGTGGGTGCGGGCTTTTAAAATCAGAACAGCATTTACCGATAAAAGAAATGATCATATCTGAATATATGTGTACGTGCGTGCGTGCATGCGTATGTGTTTTGTGTGGTGTGTTTGTGGTGCGCGCCCCGCGCGTGTGTGTGTGTGTGAGTGTGTGTGTGTGTGAAATACACCTGAATATATGTCTGCGTGCGCTTGAGAAGTGTGTGTGTGTGTCTATGTGTTTGCATACGTGTATGCACATGTGTGTGTGTGTGTGTGTGTGCACGCGCACGGGTGTAGACACCCACCCTCACACACGTGCACACAAACAGACACACACACACGCCCATACATCTCAAGTGCACGCATTCGTCTAATATCACTTAGATTGAACAGAGGTTAAATTGAAAACAACAACAACAACAACAACGCCCACACACATACAGACACACGCACGCCCCCGCCCCCCTCCCACACACACAAAACAAACACAGACCACACACACACACGTTCACACACATACACATACCACACCACACACACATACAGACACACACATATACACACACACAAACCACACCACACACAGACACACAAACACGCCCCCCCCCCCCCCCCCACTACACACCACAACACATACGCCCCCCCCCACACACGCCCCCCCCCCCCCCCCCCACACACACCCACGCCCCCCCCCACCCCCCACACACAACACCACGCCCTCCCCCAACACGCCCCCCCCCCCCCCACCACACACGCCCAACACCCCCCCCCCCTCCCCACACACATACACCCCCCTCCACACACACACGCATAATTACAGTGTGGCACGTACAGTACAGAGCTAGCCGACCTATGGCCAGCACTGGCGTGGTGACCTCACACTACAGCATTTTGCGAACAAGGCAGGGCGATGTTCCGATGTTGCAACACAGAGATCGATCACTGTCATTACCCATCGATTTCTTCGGCACCAACCTCCCCCCCCTCTCCCCCCTCCTAATGGCATGTCCTTCTTCCTTCCTCACTCTTAACACCACCCACAGACAGGGGACTGGAGGTAAAAAAGAAGAAGTACATAAGTGCTTATTCCATTATCCTCGATATAAAAGAATATAAAAAAAAAAATCAAACTATAAACACACGTACCATCACAAATGTATATACGCACACGCGCGCGCGCGTGCACAAACGCGGGCGCGTACACTACGCATTCTCACAAGTATGCGTGCAGACAGACAGACACGTGAGCGTGAGCACGCACGCGAACGCACACATTCATACACGCATGCATACACATACACACATACATACATGCGTACATACATACATACATGCGTACATACATACATGCATGCATGCATAAATACATGCATACATATATAAATACATACTTACAAAGTCTAATATCACTTAAATTGAAAAGACGTTCAGTTAACACACACACAGATGGAGAGGAAGGGGGAGGGAAGGAGAGAGAGGAGAGAGAGAGAGAGAGAGAGAGAGAGAGAGAAGAGAGAGAGAGAGAGAGAGAGAGAGAGAGAGAGAGATCTAAACACACAGACCCACATCTAACTCTCACACATACACACACATACACACACTCACAAATACTCACGAACGCACACAAACAACACACACACACACATACACGCACAGAAAAACACACAAGCAGACACAGACACACACACATACACACACGCGCGCAAAACACACACACACACAACATCGTCTAATATCACTTCGAGTGAACAGACGTAAAATCGAAGCAACAGGAACAACAACAACAACACACACACAATCTCCCCCATCCCCCCCCCCCCCCCACACACACACACACAGAGTTCCAAGGGAGGTTAGTCTGCACTGTGTCATATCACGGATGAACGAGTCTCGCTGCTCTGAGATACAACGATTGTTTCACAGGCCCGTCCACAACAGACAGACAGTGTGTGTGTGTGTGTGTGAGTGTGTGTGTGTGTGTGTGTGTGTGTGTGTGTGTGTGTGTGTGTGGTGTGTGTGTGTGTGTAGTTTGTGTGTGTGAGTGTCTGAGTTGTGTGTGAGAGTGTGTGTGTGTGTGTGTGTGTGTGTGTGTGTGTGAGTTTGTGTGTGTGAGTGTCTGAGTTTGTGTGTGCGTGAGTGTGAGTGTGTGTCTGAGTTTGTGTGTGTGTATGTGTGTGTCTGAGTTTGTGTGTGAGAGTGTGTGTGTGTGTGTGGTGTGTGTGTGTGTGTGGTGTGTGTGCGTGCGTGCGTGTGTGTATGTGCGTGCGTGTGTGTGTGTGTGAGTGTGTGTGTCTGAGTTTGTGTGTGTGTCTGGTGTGAGAGTTTGTTTGTGTGCGTGTGTGTTTGTGAGTGTAAGTGTGTGAGTGTGTGTCTGAGTTTGTGTGTGCGTGTGATGGTGTAACAAGATAACACAGGCCTAACCTGGAGAAAAATGCAAAACAAAAGTAAACACATACACACACAACACAACACAGCACTACACAACGTAACTGCAACAACATATAATTATACTTGAGAGAGAAAGAGAGAGAGAAAGAAAGAGAAGAGACAGACAGACAGACACACACACACACAAAGACACACAGGCAGACACACAAAGACACACAGAGATACAGGCAGGTACGAAAGGGGGGGGGGGGGGGGTTCGGAGAAGATAAAAACTTCCAACAAATAATTCATACTGGTATAGACGGAATGTAAACGAGAAAATCATGCTTGATTCCGTTTCGTTTTTGCTTCATTTATGCTATCTATATCTTCATCTTTCTTTTTTCCCCTTTTTTTTTCCTGTAGATTCTATTCTTCTTCTTCATATTTATTTAATGTTTGTCTTTGATTCTGTTTCGCTCGCTGTATTCCTTTATGTTCTCTCTATCTTCATTGCACCCCCACCCCTACCCCCCGCGCTTTTCTTTTCTGTGGATTCTGCTTTTCTTCATCTTCATAAATTATTTTGTGTCCCCTTTTCTTTTCTCTAAAATTTTAAATTTCAAAGACCGGTTGGGTGAGTCAGACATCCGGATCTTTCAAATCTGAAAACAACTTTGATCAACCCCCCCCCCCCCCCCCCTCCTCAAAACTGAGAAAGCCACCCTAGCCTACCCCCCCCCCCCCCCCACCACCTACACCCACCCCTACCTCACCCCTTCCTTCTTCTCCTCCCTTTTTGCTTGTAGTACCCCCACCCCCCACCCCGCCATCCCCTACACACCCACACCATACCTCTTTCTCTCTCTCTCTTCCTCTTTCTCCTCCCCTCCTGCCCCCCATCCTCTCTGTCTGTCTGCCTGTCTGTCTCTCCCTCTCACTCCTTCCCCCATCCTTTCTCTATCTCTGTCTGTCTTTTTCTGTCTGTCCCCCTCTCTCTCTCCCTCCCCCTCCTGCCCCATCCTCTCTCTGTCTCTACTGTCTGTTGCCCTGTCTGTCTCTCTCTCCTCCTCCCCTCCTCTCTCTGTCTCTCTGTCTGTCTGTCTGTCTTCCTTCTCTCTCTCTCTCTCTTCTCTCCTCCCTCTCTCTCTTCTTTTCTCTTCACTCTCTCTCTCTCTCTCTCTCTCTCTCTCTCTCAACGGGATAGCCTTAGTGGTTAGAACATTGCGCTCGCACTCTGACGACCCGGGTTCGATTCCCGTTCAAGGGGGATATTTTCCCCTGGAGTTAACATCAGTGCAGACTCCATTCTCCCCAAAAGTCCTTCGGATGAGACTATAAACCGAGGCCCCGTGCGCGAACGCACGCAGAACATCTTGAGCACACGTTAAATCCTGCTCCGTTTTATGGAAGAGTAGGTCATTGTGTGTGGGTGGGAACAGATGACGAATTTATAAAACCGCATACACACGGGGATGTAAAAAAAAAAAAGCCACAGGTGCTTATTCCATTATCTTCGATGTAAAAGAATAAAATTACTATATAGATAAAATCTCTCCTCTCTCTCTCTCTCTCTCTCTCTCCCCTTCTCTTTCTATCTCTCCTCTCTCTCTCTCCTCCTCCTCTTCCTCACCTCATCTCTCTCTCTCTCCTCCTCCCCATCCTCTCCATCCTCTCTCCTCTCTCTCTCTCTCTCTCCACCTCCTCCTTCCCCCATCCTCTCTCTTTCTCTTCCTCCTCCTTCCCCCCTCTTCTCTCTCCTCTCTCACTCTCTCTCGCCCCCCCCCCCCCTTCCCCATCCTCTCTCTCTCTTTTCTCCCCCCTCCTCTCTCCCACCATCATCTCTCTCTCCTCCTCCACCTTCTCCTCCTCTCTCTTCCTCCTCTCTCCCCCCTCCTCCTCTCTTCCCCCCCCCCCCCTCCTCCTCCTCTCTTTCTCTCTCCTCCTCCTCTCTTCCCCCCCCCCCCCTCCTCTCTCTTTCTCCCCCCTCCTCCTCTCTTTCCCCCGCCCCCCCCTCCTCTCTCTCTTTCTCCCGCCCCCCTCTCCTCCCTCCCCCCCCCCCCTCTCCTCCTCCTCTCTCCCCTTTCCCCCCCTCCCTCTCTCCTCTCTCTCCTCCCCCTCCTCTCTCTCTCTCTCCTCCTCCTCTCTCCATCCTCTCTTTCTCCTCCCCTCTCCTCTCTCTCCTTTCCCTCTCACCCTATCCCCCATCCTCCTCTCTCTCCTCTCTCCCCATTCCATCCTCCTCTTTCTCTCTCCCCTCCCCTCCCTCCCATCTCCTCCCCTCTCCTCCTTTCCTCCCTCCCTCTCCTCCTCCCCCATCCTCTCTCTCTCTCTTCCTCCTCCTCCTCCTCCCCTCTCCTCCCTCCTCTCCCTCCCCTCCTCCTCCCCATTCCATCCTCTCTCTCTCTCCTCCTCCTCCCCCATCCTCTCTCCTCTTTCCTCCTCCCCATCCTCCCCATCCCCCTCTCTCTCCTCCTCCCAATTCCATCCCCCTTCTCTCTCCTCCCCTCCCCCCCTCCTCTCTCCTCCTCCTCTCCCCCATTCCATCCTCTCTCCTCCTCCTCCTCCCCCATCCCCCCCCCCCTCTCCTCTTTCTCCTTTCCGTCAGCACCCCTAGGCTCATCTCAACGTCTCT
>CM054165.1:41418238-41448238 GCA_028751875.1 Rapana venosa
AGGAGAGAGAGAAGGGAAAGAGAGATGGGAGAGAGGAAGGGGACAAGGGGGGGGGGGGGAGGAGGGAGAGAGAGGGAGGGAGGGAGACAGAGAGAGACAGAGGGGGGGGGGGAGGATAAGGGAGGGGGAGAGAGACAGACAGACAGAGAGAGAGAGAGACAGACAGAGACACAGAGAGAGGGAGGGAGAGAGAGCGAGAGCGAGAGAGACAGAGAGAGACAGCGGAAGGGAGGGGAAAGAGGAGAGGAGGAGGGGGGGGGGGGGGGAGGAGAGAGAGAGAGACAGACAGAAAGACTTGACATACAGACAGATAGAAACAGACAAAGACAGAGATGGGCAAAGACAAACACACAAACAAGCGAGAGAGATGGACAGCAACAGAGAGGAACAGAGGGAGATACACTTCCGCAGACAAAGAAAGAGAGAGAGAGAGGAGAGAGAGAGAGAGATGAGAGGAGAGAGAGAGAGAGAGAGAGAGAGAAGGAGAGAGAGACAGAGAGCAGAAAGAGAGAAAGAGAGAGAGAGAGAGAGAGAGGGAGAGAGAGAGAGACAGAGAGCAGAAGAGAGAGAAGAGAGAGAGGAGAGAGAGAGAGAGAGAGAGAGGAGAGAGAGAGGAGAGGGAGAGAGAGAGAGAGAGAGAGAGGAGAGAGAGATGAGAGAGAGAGAGAGAGAGAGGAGAGAGAGAGATTTCCATGAAACATAAGAATTAATTACGCGGTAATAAGGAAACTAAATGATTCAGAAAAGGAGAGGACAATAGTGTGTGTGTGGTGTGTGTGTGTGTGTGTGTGTGTGTGTGTGGTGTGTGTGTGTGTGTGTGTGGTGTGTGTGTGTGGTGTGTGTGTGTGTGTGTGTGCGTGTATGTGTGTGTGTATGTACGCGTGTGTGTGTGTCTGTGTGAGCATGCGTGAGCGTGTGTGCAAGCGTATGAGTGTGTCTATGTCTGTATGTGCAAGCGTGCGTGCGTGCGTGTGTTGTGCGTGTTGTGGGTTTTGTATGTATGTATCTTTGTGTGTGTGCGTGTGTGTGAGCGTGTGTGCAAGCGTGTGAGTGTGTCTATGTCTGTATGTGTGAGCGTGCGTGCGTGCGCGCGTGTATGTGTGTGTGTGTGTGTGTTGTGTGTGTGTGTGTCTTTGTGTGTGTCTGTGTGCATTCGTGCGTGTTTGTGTATATGTCTGTGTCTGTGTGTGTGTGTGTCTTCAATTTTACGTCTGTTCACTTAAAGCGATATTAGACGAATATGTATATGTCTGTGTCTCTGTGTGTAAGTGTGTTTGTACACAAGACTGTCCTACAGGGAACAGTACAAGGAGGGAGACGAAGAAGAGGCAGACAGAGAAAACGATGGGAAGATCTACAACATCAGAGAGTGGACTGGTAGCCTTGAGTGAAACGACTTGCTAACGGAACAGCTGAAAACCGCGCGTGAGGAGTGGAGGAAGCTGGTTACAAAATCTTCAGTGATGCTGCAACTGTCTACAAGACTACGGGTGAAGATGAAGACAGAGGAATTTGCAAATTTTGTCATCCGTCCTCACCGGCACACAATGGCCTACTCTTCCGAAAAGCGGAGGAGTGAGTCAGAGTGCGCACACACACTTACATACACACACACACGCACGCAAGCACATGTACACACACATACACACACTCACACACATACACACACTCACACACATACACACACACGCTCGCTTGCAAGCACGTGTACACACACAGAGTTTTATAAGTGTTGTTTGCTGTTGTTGTTGTTATTGCTTTTGTTGTTGTGGCTGTTGTTGCTGCTGATGCACATTCCTCAGCTTAACTCCTCGGGTGTCATCCAGAACACGCACTCTGACTCACTCCTCCGCTTTTCGGAAGAGTAGGCCATTGTGTGCCGGTGAGAACGGATGACAAAATTTGCAAAACTGCATACACACAGGGACTGGATGTAAAAAAATATAAAAAAAAACAACACAGGAGTACTTATTGCATTAACTTCGAAATAAAAGAAATTTTAAAAAAATTAATAAATATCCTTTCTGAAAAACCATTGTGAGATTGCTACTACACACTCGCTGCATGAGAAGTTTGCGGTATATGACTAGTATTTTTGCCAGTACCTTGCCATTATAGGCAGCCATACTCCGACTACAGACGAGTTTCTTCTCCTTTAAAGGCGGGATTCTCCTTCTTTGTCGTCAGAAGCTCGAAGAAGAAGAATTCTGGAGAAGGAGGAGAAGAATTCTGAAGAAGAGGAAGAGGAAGAATTCTGAAGACGACGAAGAAGAAGAAGCAGAAGAAGAAGAAGAAGAAGAAGAATTCTGAAGAAGAATTCTGAAGAATTCTGAAGAAGAATTCAGAAGAATTCTGAAGAAGAATTCTAAAGAATTCTGAAGAAGAATTCTGAAGAAGAAAGAAGAAGAAGAAGAAGGAAGAAGAAGAAGAAGAAGAAGATTCTAAGAAGAAGAATTCTGAAGAAGAAAGAGGAAAAGAGGAGGAGAGAGAGAAGAGGGGGGGAGAGGAGGAGAATAGCAAAGAAGAAGAAGAATGCAAAGAAGAAGAAGAATGCAAGAAGAATGCAAAAAGAAGAAGAAGAATGCAAAGAAGACGAAGAGAAGAAGAAGAAGAAGAAGAGAAAGTAACACCACCCCCCCCCTCCATCCTCCCTAACCCCCCCCCCCCCCCCACACACACACCCCAACACCACCCCACCCCCACCCCCTTCCCTATCCCTCTTCACTGGTTGACAGTTTACTTTTCCAGACTTCTTGTAACGCGACATCATGAAAGCACCACACAAGCCAGCAGTGTCCACACCTCGCCCTAACCACACTGAAGCATCTGGCTTGACAATTACTAGGTGTGCACCCATCAACCTTCGTGGATGCCACAACTGCTCTGAAATACTCGCGCGCGCGCGCTTGCTTACACACACACACACACACACACACGCACGCATGCATGCGTGCGCGCGCGAACACACGTGCGTGCATGCACACAATATTATGCATACATGGAAGCATGCGCGTGCGTGTGGGTACACAAATACATATACACACTCACTTACATATTTTCAAAGACTAGAATTATACGTGTGCAAGCCTACACAACGCACGTGCGTGTGCACAGACACGCACGCACGCGCAAACACATACACACACGCATGCACGCACGCACCCATATACATACATTACATAGACACACACGCGTCGCGCACACACACACACGCACAAGCACACACACACATGTACACTAAACACACACACACTTCACACACAGCACACAACATCGCGCGCGCGCGCGCGGAAAACACAAATACACACTATAAAAAAACAACCAACACACATCACACTTTTTTCTTCTTTTTTCTTCTTTTCATCTAAAATCACTGAGAGTGAACAGTCGTAAAATCGAAGACAACAACAACAACACACACACGCACCACCACACATACACGCACGCACACACACACACTACCACCACACACACACCACGCACGCACGCGCACGCACACACACACACACACACACACACACACACACACACAAAATGGCGCGTGTTCACGCTTCTCCACTCCGTTTCCGGATCATTTAGTTTCCTTATCACCCCATAATTCATTTTTAATGGCTCTCTCCCTCCCTCCCTCTCCCCACTTTCTTCTCTCTCTCCCCCCCTCTCTCTCTCTCTCTGTTCTCTCTCACTCTCTCTGTATCTGTCTCACTCTGTCTTCTCCGTCTTGTCTGTGTGTGTGTGTGTCTGTGTGCTTCTGTATTGTTCTGTGTTTAGTGTCTCTGTTGTTGTGTCTTGTCTCTCCTCCCCTCCTCCACTTCTCTCTCTCTCATGTATATGTACTCTCTGTCTAGTGTCTCTAGTATCTCTGTCTTCTCCCCTCTCTCTCTCCTAAACTTGTCTCTCTTCTCTGTCTTGCTCTGTCTGTCTCTGTAACTCTCTCTCTCTTTCTCTGTCTTGTCTGTGCTGTCTTTTCTGTTGTCATAATGTTGTCCTAACTTCACATTTACTTTTGATTGTATGTTCGAATCGATTCTCTTTCTGAGGCATAAGTAGACCATAACTTCCGTTGCCTCTCTCTTATAGATATTCCTCGAATCGAATTCTTCTTCTGTCCCTCTCTTCTCTCCCTTTCCTCTCTTCTCTCTCTGTCTGTCTGTCTCTGTCTTCTGTCTGTCTGTCTCTGTCTCTCGCTGTCTCTCTCTCTTCAAATCGGGGTATTAAGTAGGATACAATGTCTGAAAAAGTGATTTGCATGTCTGATTCGTTTGTTTACATTGCAAAATGCAGTGTATGTGTGTGTGTGTGCGCGTGGTGTGTGCGCGCGCGGTGTGTGTGAGCGAGAGAGAGAGAAGAGAGAGAGAGAGAGAGAAGAGAGAGAGAGAGAGAGGAGGAGAGAGAGAAGTGAGAGAGAGAGAGAGAGAGAGAGAGAGAGAGAGAGAGAGAGAGAGAGAGAGAGATGGCAGAGAGAAGAATGAGAGAGAGAGAGAGAGTGAGCGAGAGAAGCAAACATAACGGTGTGTGTGTCTGTGTGGGCGGGTGTGTGTGTGTGTGTGTGTGTGTGTGTGTGTGTGTGTGTGTGTGTGTGTGTGTGTGTACGTGCGTGGTTTATGTGTGTGACAGACCAACAAAGTGACAGGCAGAAAGATAGACAGAGGGACCAGCCGCCATGGCGCAGTGGTTAGCTAGCGCCTTGGGTTACGGACTGGAAGGTCGCGGGTTCGATTCCCATAAGAGTCATAGGGATTGTTCGGACTCCGGCCGGCTCCTACCCAGAGTGAGTGTGCTGTGGGCTCAGTGGGAAGACTGGGACCACACAGTCGAGGTTCATCCATTTAACGAATGCGAGTTTGAGAGTGTTGCTCAAATTACCTGACCAACACTGTAGGTGTCTGTATCTCTCGGGCCCGGTTGACGCCGGGATATATTATGATAGTAAGCGTAGAGTACAACCCTGTCAAGTAATCTCAAAGCATATGCTTTTCCACATCAGCATCATTACGTCAACCTCATTGTCATTGATCATGATGCAATAAAAAATTTTTTAAAGCCTCTGATTCGGTGGTCCCGGTTGCTCTGATCTCATGGTGACCTCAGATTCGGTTTGCCCATACACTTCTGTGCCTGTGGTGAGTTTGTGTCAAAGTCTTTGGGGTTGGAGGTTCGCGGGGGACGGTCGTTGGAGGGACGTTGTGGTGGTCGCCACCTCGGGTGGGCAACTCACTCAGTCTGGCTCCGCGACTGAGCCAATACTGTCGTTAGTAGGGGGCTTAGTAGGGGGTGTCCTGCGTATGTTAGCTCAGAACAGGCACCACTGAACACCACCAAAGTGACCCAGCAGCAATGCAGGGCCCCTCTGGCTGGTGGCCCCACGGCAGCCTGATAGTGATGGGCTCCCTGTGGACTTCCGACCCTGAGGATGAGACATAAGGAATCTGGGTGTGGCTGTGGCGGGGAGATTGGAATGAGCGGCGTGGGAACAGCAGGACGAGGGACGTCACAGAAGATGAGGCAGCCAAACAAAAAAAAAGATAGAGAGACAGAAAGGCAGTGACAGACAGACAGACAGAAAGACAGAGTGAAAGTCACACAGAAAGACAGAGTGACAGACAGACAGAGTGACAGAGAGACACACAAAGGTTGGTTTGGCGTGGAAAAAGACAAACAAAATCCCCCCCCTCCCACCCTTCTAAACAAACAATCCCAAAACGTTCAATAACTCGTTTTATAACGATTTTTTCACCCCCCCAAAAAAATCCCAGTGATTTAGTATGCTGTCACTCTACCCTTCCCTCCTGTCTTTCTTTCTTTTTTCTTTTATTCTTCTTAAATCATTATTTTTTTTAAATAAATAAAATATTACGACTGGGATGATGCGTGGTGATCATAGTATTTCATGTCGATTTGTTTTCATCTTTTCTTCGTGTTTTTTTTTCCTTTTCTTTCTCTTTTCTGCCGTGGGGTGGTGAGTGGTGGTGGTGGTGGTGGGAGGGGTGTGGGGTGTGTGTGTGGTGTGTGTGTGGGGGGGGGGGGGGGGCTTCGATTGCAGGGTATGTGTTGACACAAGCGTGTTTACTGTCGGTTTTCAACATAAAGTAGAAATCCATCTATGGTGCAGACTATTTTTGCTTCGTTTTTTTTTCCTTCTGCAGCCGGTGAACGACTTATCAGAACCCCCCCCCCCCCTCTCCTATTTCTACCCCACCTGGACAAAAAAAAACCATGGCAAGTATTTTGTGTAGTATTTTTATTTTTGTTTTCAATTCGTGGATTTAAAAAAAATGGGGAGGGGGGGGGGGGGGGTCCTAATGGAAAAAGCGCTCACGAGCTGTCTGTGACAGCGTGAGAGACAGACAAAAAGAAAGACAGAGTAATAGACCGACACAAACAAATCAAAACACGCAAAACAATTAAATGCAAACGAATCAATATCAAATGAAAAAAAATCTCAACACACACACAAAAGCAAAATCAACTTATCAAAAAGCAAAAATAACCCCAAAAACCAAAACAAAACCAAAAAAACTCAAATAACAAACACAAACAAAAATAGAAATAAACAAAATCAAGACCAAACAAAAGTTTGCATTTTTTACAACAAAAATCAGCAAAACCAAAAACAGCCCCCTATATCTAAACACAGTTCCAAACACGGATGAAAGATTCGCTCAGCATCATCCCAACCTCATTTATCGAATCAAGGCATCCGCAAAAATTTAATGGTAATGATCTTAGGGCCTGGAATAAAGCAATTAATCAGTGACACTTAATTTCAAGTAGGCCAAATTTCAAAGGCATTATTTATAACACGGCATCAAAGCAACCCTTTTCGAGGCATTAAGCTTTGGCTTAAGGTTAAACAGCTTTCGCTGTTTGCAGCTGTTTTGAAATCAGATTTCTTGACGTGCGGATGCAGTGAATCAGGATTTCCATTTGTGTAAGCTTTCATCATGTTCAGAGAGTTTTGAAGTGCTGTGTGGTTTGTGTGGTGTGTGTGTTTTGTTGTTGTTGTGTGTGTGTGTGTGTGTGGTGTGTGTGTGTTGTGTGTAAAATTTTTAAATCTTTGTTTCGTTGTATAGGTTTTGGCGCTCGCACGAAAAAAACGCATGCACACAAACAAAAACACACACACACATCTGCCAGGTACTCAAATTTAAAGAATTACAAATAGCGGAAAGAGGATATGATTGAATAACCTTCAATAAAAGTATTCTGTTGAATTAGAATTGTTTTAATATTCCATCCATTTATTTTGTAACATTTTACATTAAATTACTTAAAAATTATATTAAAATTATTATATATTCATTCATCATCATGTATGGAATTTATTAGCACGGGAATCTTTTTTAATAAACAAATCTGATCTTGTACTATTATTATATACATTCTATATCATATCATAAAATATTATAATAATAATAATAATATATGGAATTTTTTATGCGCTGAATTTGTAAAAAAAACAAACAAATCGAAGCGCTTGACTCAATCTTTTAAACGGGCATGAACTCTCCAAAACATAATAAAATTTCCATGCCGCGCCTCGCACGCACACGCACGCACACACTAAACACACCACCAACACCACACACACACACACACACACAGAACAACACTTAGAGGGTGAAAGATGCTGTTGAAAATTGGGACAGTTTTTGGGGGGGGAAAGTCTCGGGTGGAAATAAGGTTTTTTTGAGGCGGATTTAAAGGGAATAAAGTAAAGGTTTTGACAAAGTGAAAGGGGGGAGGTCTTTTCCAGGGGGGATGGACCAGAAACAAAAAGGGAAGGCGACGGCCAACAGGGGTTTGTTTGAATCGGGTGTTCAAAAGCAAAAAAGATCTGGGGGCTGAACAAGGGAACGGGATGGATGTACAGGTGAAGCTTTTTACAGAGATAAGGGGTGCAGATTTGGGGAGACATTTGAAACAGAGGGTTTTGATTTTATACTGATCTTTGTGGACAGGCAACCGTGAAAGAGATCGGAAGAGGAGGATGTGTTCAGATTTTTTTTTTCTTAGGCCAGTCGGCTGCAGAGTTTTGTATGCGTTGAAGAGAGTGGATGTGGTGGTGGGCCCCGCCAAAAAGAATTACGTGTCTAAACGTGAAAGAATAAGAGATGTGCAAGTTTGGAAGTTGCATCAGGGGGAAGATTTGCGAATCGCGTTTTCGCCCCGTAATTAAAGTAAAAAAGACTGGCAGGTCTGGGTGATGAATTTTTTTGAGAGTGTGTTGTCAAAAAATTAAATACTTCCAGGTTGGCAAAGGAACTGCCCTTTTATTCCCGAATTCTTTTAAAGATTTTTTATAGAGGAAAGTTTTGTTGGGCCCTATGAGCATGGCTTCGGTTTTATCGGCTTTAAAAGTTGTAATTTTTTGATCTACCAGTTTTGAATGTCTTGAAGGCGAAGGAAATATTAAAATCAAGAGGGAAGGCAATTTTTTAAACAGTATCGCTGAAAATAAAATTTGAGTATATGGGATAGAAATGATGAAAAGGGGGGTTTTTTTTTATATTGAGAGTGGAGCAGTGTATAGGAGTAAAGGAACGGGCCCCAGGATGATCCCTGCGGGACTCCACATTCCTTTTTTTGACAGGTTTTGATTGAATTTTTTTTTACAAAAATTTTGGGAACCCTTTTGTGATTTTGAAAAAAAGGTGAGGGCTGTGCCATTAATCCCAAACTATTTTGGAGGCGAGAAAGAAGAATTAAAGTGATTTTTTGGAATAAAAGGCGCAGAAATGAGATAGGAGGGAGATTTTTCCTTTTCAGAAGCAATAGAAGTGTTCAAATATGGACTAGGGGGTTTCGGTGCTGTGGTTGGGGCGATAGGCAGACTGAAAATGGGAAGAAGATCATTGGAATGAAGGGTTTTTGACTGTTTGAGAACAATTTTTTTAGTACTTTAGAGAAAAGGGGGAAGTTTGAGCAGGCCTATAATTCTTCAGAATGTTGGATCGAGGGTCGTGCTTTTTTAGTAGAGGTGTGACTTTGCTTTTTTTTTAAGGCTGATGGAAAATTTCCTGACTGAAGAGATGGTTTTTTATTTTAGTGATAAAGGCCAAAATTGTGGAAAAGGCATTGTGAGAAAAAAAGAGGTATGGGGTCAAGTCGCAGATTTTATAGTCTTTCCCTTTAAATTGTCATGATTTTTTTTTTACTTGGGGGATGGAAAAAAAGAGGGAGTGCCAGTGAATGGGGGTCAGGAGGCGCAGGCTGAATTGAGTTTGATCAAATTGGGGGTTTTGCTTCGAAATTTATCTGAAAAGAAGGCAGAAAATGTGGATGGGTTTCAGACAGGCTGGGGGGTGTTTGGCAAGGAGTTTTTTTGCAAAACCAAGGGATTTGAGGTGAGGGAAAAAAAAAAAAAAAAAGATTTTTGGATTGCACAGAGAATTTGGAAGAGTGTAGTTGTCTTTGCGAATGGTTTTAAAAGTTTTTACTTTGTTTTTTTTTTCGGAAAAAATGTTTTTTTTGATTTTGGTTTTTGATTCCGCCACTGCGTTTTTAGTTGCCCGGGGTTTGCGCTTCCCATAAAAAATGTCTTGGGTATTTTCCCGGCGCACAGGGTTGTCGGGAGGAGATGATCAGTAGGGGGTGCTGCTCATCAAGCGTTGGCGGGGATAGTGTTTTTAGGATCAGAGAGGTCAGTGTGGTCAAGGTTTTTTGAAAAAGTTCGGGAAATTGGGAAGAGAAGGGATGAATGTCAAGGCCTTTTAAAATTACGACGAGTAACAATTTCTTTCTGCAGGTTTTGTGATGTTGAGATGGAAAAAAAGGGGGAATGATCAAAAAGCAGTTGTCGGTGGGCAAAAAAACAGAGTGACAAGAATTGAAGAACTTAGTAATCAGCCAGTTAAAAATTGCCCAAACTGGCGTTTTCTTCGTTTTCCAGTTGAGAGAGAGAATGGTTTGGGAAAAGAAAGAGAAAGGTTTGAAAATCTGGGAAGATGGTTGTCGAATGGAAGTTGAAAATACCCAAAATTAAGTTTTTTGGGGGAGGGGGGCTGAGTGGGCGAGGAGTGACTGCAATTTGGTGAAAAGAGAAGATGTTAGGTTGTTTTTTCGGTGGGAGGTGGACGGTAAAGCAGCAGATATAAAAGAGTGCCCGGTAGGTTGAATTTTATTTTCCAACTTCAAAAGATTCATGTGAGAATTGAATTGTGACTGAAAGAAAGAGATGGTTCCAATATGTCTTTTTTAGAATGATGGCAATCCCACTCCTCGGAGAGTCGGGGGGGAAAAAAATGGTTTTATCCCGGGGGAGCAGTGTTTTTTTTTTGGTCATGGCCATTTGACTGTTTATGATGTTTTGTTACATTTTATTTTAATTTTTTTATACCTATCCTATATTAATTTTTTTGTTGTTTATTAATCAATCATCTATTATCATATTAAATCTTGTTATGACTTTTTTTTCCCCACACCATTTTGCATTAATATAATTATCTTCTTTTAGTTTGATCAGTTTTTTTTACATTTTTATTTATATTAATTGTAGCGCAGTGTACGAGTGTATGTAGAGTAAATGTGTGGTAGTGTAGTGGTATGTGTAGTGTGGGTGGTGTATGTAGGTATGCATTGTAGTGTGGCGGTAAAGCATTGTAGGTAGGGAGTGTGTTTTTTTATAGTGTAGAGTAGCGAGCGTAGTTAGTGAGGGGTAGTGTAGTGCAGTGCAGGGGCACCATTACATCGAGGTATATTATCGTACAGTAAAAGGTAAAGGTGTCTCCATAACCTATAAGGTCGTAGAGGAGCGAGGCATCAGAGACCTCAACTTCTCTAGGAGCCAGCATATTGAGGGCGGCGCCCATCTCCTCTCCCTCGCTGCTTTACCTTCCCTGACCCTAAAGAGGGCAGGTACCCATTGACAGCTGGGTGAACTGGGGGACTGGCCTGAAGCCAAGACGAGCAAACGGTCACCCATTCAAGTGGTAACCACGCTCGATGCTGCTGGGGGAAAGCGAGTGCTCCGACCACTGAGAGCTATCCCCGTCCCCGTACGGTACAGTACAGAATAGTAATAATAGAGTAAAGTGTTCTACAGCACAGTGAAACATCGCTGTATAGTATGGCATAGTCTAGTATAACATGCAACACCTGCAACAGGATCTGCCGCTCCAGGATTGGGCTCTACAGCCACAGTCGGCGCTGCAGTTCCACCACTGACTGACTGACCCACGGCGCATTCTCTATTGTCTCCCGAGACAGACGGATGCCAACAATTACAAGTATAACATGGTCTAGCCTACATCATAGTTACTATCTCATATATAATTTCATGACATCTTATCATTATATTATTATTATTATTATTACTATCATAGTATATCATACTGTGTTGTGTTCCATGTTATTATCATTGCTACGTTATTACGTTAGGCTTACGCTGTATCAAAATACTTCATGACTATTATTATATCATTATCATTATTATTACTATCATAGTATATCATACTGTGTTGTGTTCCATGTTATTATCATTGCTACGTTATTACGTTAGGCTTATGCTGTATCAAAATACTTTTCATGACATTCAACGCAAACTCACTATGGGCATTCGTTTAATGGCGCCCCCCCCCCCCCCCCACCCACACCACACACACTCTCTCTCTTCGCTCGCACTCCGACCCCACCCCCCACACCCCTCCAGCCCCCCTCTTTCCACCCTCCCCCCCCCTCTGTCACTGTATACGACAATTTAACGCGCCAGGAATAACTCTCCACGCATGTTACACTACAGCGATGCGCTCTTTTGATGTTGGAAATCACTATAAAACATAGAAAGGCAAGAAGACGAGGAAAAAATTTGTATCTCAAATTTATTGGAGATAGATAAGAATGATGAAGCGCATGTCTGCCGATGCGATGAGTGTACACTGATTATTATGTACTGTCTTTTGGTGTGTGTGTGTGCTTTTATGTCGTGTGTCTGACCTTGTGTGTGTGTGTGTGTGTGTTGGTGTGTGTATTGTGTGTGTTAGATTAATTGTGTGTGTGTGGTGGTGTGGTATACCTTTATTCTCTGTGTGTGTGTCTCGCGCGCGCGCTCTCTCTCTCCCTGTGTTGTGCCGTGTGTACGTGCACATGATGTTATATATTGTATGTATGTAGGTATGTATGTATGTAATATGTAATGTAATGTATGTATGTTTGTATGTATGTATGTTTTGTATGTATGTTATGTTGGTTTACGTACGTATGTATGTATCTAGTATGTATGCATGCATGCATGATGTAGGTGGTGTTATGTCCGTGTTGTGTTCGTGTGTAAGTATGTATATACATTGTGCACACGTGCGTGCGCGAGCGAATGTGCGTATTCGTTCATACTGTTACTGTGTGGATTTGTTTGCCGGATTGCGGTTGTATGAACTTCGCGCGTCTTTATTTCGCGCGTACGCAGCGTTAAGTGTTAGTATCGTGTGGTGTGGGTCCCAGTGCGTCCCCGTTCTTCTTTCGCGCAACTCGCTGCACGCGCCTCTTGCGCGTAACGTTAGAAAACACCGTTTGGACCCAAAACCCCAGTTTCAATCCCTAAGGATTCTCAGTATTACACCAATGTTGATCCTTATGCAAAAGTTTTTACTGCCAAACTTTTGGTCTGAACTGAATGTGGCCCTATTTTCTTTATTTTCTCTTCCCCCCCCCCCCCCGCTTCACTTTACTACCCCACCCACCCCACTTTTCTCTCCCCACCCCCGACCCCCCCCCGCCCGCCTTTTACCCTCTCCTCCCCCTCCACCCCCACACTGCATCCTCCCTCTAATCAAAGAAAGTATTATGACACTCCACAGACAAGTAGGGAGGCACACAAAAAAGGAGCACCGACGGAAAACAAAACTCATACAGAAGAACACAGAGGAAGCCAGAGGAGGAGAGGTGAGAAAGAGCGAGAACAGAGGATAGAGAACAGAGGGGAACAGTAGTAAAGTGACACAGGGAACAGGAACAGACCGCAGACAGACAGCAACAGGCACAGATATGGATGAAGAAAAAAAAAAAGAAGTGAGGCGAGAGGAGGAGTTGGGGAGTGGTGAGATTTGAGAGTAATGAGAGTTGAGAGAGGGGGGGGGGGGGAAGGTAAGGGGGGGAGTTAGGAGGGTGGGTGGTCGGGGAGAGAGAAGGGGTGTAGGGATCGATGGGAGAGGGATGGAGGAGAGAAGGAGGGGGGAGGGTGATTAGAGCGGGCGGGGGATATAGTGGTGGAGAGGGACAGACAGAGGAGGAGAGGGAGAGTGAGTATGAGGGCGAACACAAAAAGGACAGAAGAGATCAGAAGCTGGAGGAGGTTGGGGAGGGAGGTGAGATAGAGGGAGGGAAGCGAGTGACGAAAGAGAGAGAGAAAGTAGAGAGCGAGATGAGATGAGAGTGGGAGGAGAGGAGAAAAGAAGAGCGATGTCGGGAGTGACTGAGAGAGAGGGAGGTTGGAGTTGGACGAGAGAGAGAAATGACATGAGAAGATGACAAAGAGAAGTGAGAGGGAGAAGAGCGAGAGAGAATAAAGGAGAGGGAAGAGAGAGAGAAAGGGGGATGGAAGAGAGGATAAAGAAGAGAGAGAGAAGAAAGAGAGAAGAGGGGAGAAGAGGAGAAGGAAAGAGAAGATGAAGAGAAGAATTGAGAAGTAAGAAGAGAGAAGAGAAAGAATGGAGAAGAAGGGAGAAGAGCGAGGAGAGAAGAGAAGGAAGGAAACGATGAGAGATAACAAAAAAGACAAGAAGAGAGAGGAGGACGAGAGGAGGTATTCTAGGGCGGAGGTTGCGGGACGAAAGGAAGGATTTAGCGGATGAGCTGCGAGGGGCGAGAGAAGATGGCGAGAGCAGAGAGTACGCCGGCGCGCGCGCCGACACCCAGAAGCCTGAGAGAGAAGAGGCGAGCTTGAGGAGGAGGGGGGAGAGCGAGAGGCGGACGTGCAGGGAGTGACTGAGGGGTACGACGAGGGGAGAGGGAGGGAGAAAGGAGATTGATGGAAGAGAGAAGAAGACGAGGAGAATGAGTGAGGAGAGAGGGATCTCGACGAGAAGATGTCGGGGCGGAGAGGAGATGAGAGGGTGAAGGAGAGAGAAGAGAGAGTTAAATCGAGAGGAGAGGGGGAAGGATGAGAGAAAGTGGGGAGCAAAAGAGAGAAGAGAGAAGAAGAGAGAAGATAGAGAATAGATTCTTGGATTGTGAGAGCAGAGACGAGAGGTGGAGGTTTGGGAGAGACGAGAGAATATTTGGAGAGAGGTGAGAGATAAATTTGGTTGAGAGCCTTTAGGGCGGGATGGGAGAGATTTGGCGAGATGCGAGACGAATGATGAAGGATTGAGAGTGAGGGGAGAGAGGGAGAGCAGGAACATGGGATTGATGAAGAAAAGAAAAGGAAGAAAAAGAGAGGTGAGGGCGAGAAACAAAAAGACAAGAGGAGTAGGGGAGGTTGGAGGAGAGAGAGGGAGGGGATGATTATAGAAGAGAATTGAAGAACGAGGGAAGAGAAGAGAAAGAGAAGATAGAAGAGGAGAGAGAGAGAGGATGAAGCCGAGGGATGAAGGAAGGAATGAGAGACTTGAGATCTGGGAGACCGAGAGTTATTGTGAGAGATTTTGCTGAGATGGATTGATGAAGAGATGAGACGAGACATTAGAGAGATGAGAGAGACGATGAGAGAACTTAAAAGTACAAGAAGAGAGAGCTCTGAACTTCTGAACTTGTTCATGTTACATCGGCCTTAGGACCACAATACCCTTATGAGGGGCAATTGTTTAGGTGGGCAAACCAAAAAATGGAGGAGGCAAAGAAAATGTAGTTATAATTTTAAAAAGACGAGAGAGAGAGTTGAGAGGAGGAGAGGAGAGTGGTGCGAGATGGGTGATGAGACGGGAGAGAGAGGGATTTTGGAGAGAGCGAATTTCGATGAGACGTCTGGAGAGGAGAGACTAGAGGACTGAGAGATGAGAGATGGATGGGAGGTGAGAGAGAGAGGAGAGGGGAGAGGGAAAAGAGGAGTTTGATGGGAAGGAGAGAGAGAGACAGACGACAGGACAGGAGGTACGACAGACAACACACAGGAAACATAACCGACGGGAGCCCGACAGGTGACACACAGACAGTCAAAAGCTCAGCATGGGCGCCAATCAAACATATCAATGCTAGCAGGCAATTAAGGTTTCCCTGCAGTGAGCGTACTGCCGTATGTGCTTGATGACATCGGTGTGATAACGGCCATCCTCCATCCTTACCCATTAATAGAAGCAGCTAGCCAGACAGACAGACAGCAAAGAGTTTTAAAACAGCAAAGGTCAAAACTGGGGTCTTTACAGATTAGTGATGGCAGGCAAGGTTTTTTATTATTTTTATATTTATTCGAGGATAATGGAATAAGCACTCGTGTGGGTGTTTTTTTAAATGTCCAGTCCCTGTAGTGTATGCAGTTTTGTAAATGTTGTCATCCGTTCCCGATTTCACCGAGCATGTTGTGTATCTGACATCGTGTGATACACAGCCAGCCAGCCAGCCATGTATATAGTCTACACAAACACCCAGCACAGACACACAGAGAGACAGACAGGACAGACAAGCATTTTGAACAGATAAAGAGTTAACAGCAAAGCTCAACTGGGGTATAAAAGATCAACCGATTAGCTAGCATGATTTCACTGAGCATGCAGGTGTGTCTGACATGGTGTGTGGTTGTTTGTGATACACATCCATCCATCCATCTAATCCATCCATCCATCATTCCATCTTATATTCATCCATCCATCATCCATTCCATTTATCTTCTATCTTATTATCCATCCATCCATCCATCCATGATGCATGCATCTATCTATCCATCCACCAATTATCTATTCATTCATCTATCTTTCCATCATCAATCCATCCATCCATCTAATCTACATAGACAAAACATCCAACACAGTACAGACAGACAGACAAGGCAAACAGCCAGACACAGAGTTTACCGAGCAAAGCTCAATGGTGGTCGAAATTAACCATGATAGCAGACAAGGTTTCACTGCAGTGCGTGTGTGCTGTGCATGCTTGACTTCGTTTTTTGTGAGACATCCATTCGTTCCCACCCACCCATCCATCACCCACCCACCCATCAAGCCACCCATCCACCCATCACCAAACCAACCATCTAGTCTACATCCAGCACAGAATAGACAACAGGAAGGAACAGGCAAGCAAACAGACCCAGACAGACAAACAGTATGCCAGCAAAGCTCTCGCCTGAGGTCTAAGAGATCATGTTAGCAGGCCAGGTTCACCGAGTGGTTTGCTGTGTGTATGAAATTGTAGTGAGACAGCCAGAAGTTTTTTTTTTTTTGTCAGCCATACAGGACAGACAGACCAGACCATCTATACAGACATTCACGCACAGGACACACCCAGCAGAAACAGACAAAGAGAATACTAAGAGTTAAAACAGCAGAGTCTCAACATGGGGTCCAGCCATCACCCATCTATTACTATCTAATCTTCATCTATCCATCCACCCATCTATCTATTATCCATCATCTATCCATCCACCCATCTTATCTATCTATCAATCCATTTATCTATCTATCCTTCATCTATCCATCCACCCATTATCTATCTATCCATCCATCTATCTATCTATCCATCATCTAAGCCATCCACCCATCTAAACGTATCTATCCTCATCCATCCATCTATCTATCCACCCCATCTATCTATCTTATAAATTATATCCATCCATCCATCCATCCATATATCCATCCATCCATTCTAATCTATTTATCTATCAATCCACCATCATTCTATCTATTCTCATCCATCCATCTATCCTACCATCATCAATTATCTCATCATCTATCTCTCCAGCCATCATCCATCTAGTCTACACAGACCAACAACATCCAAACACAACACCCACACACAGAACAAGCAACAGACAGACACAGAGGTTAACAGCAAAGGCTCAAACTGGGGTCCAAATAATCAATGATTAGCAGCAATGTTTCACCTACAGTGTGCTGTCTTGCTTATGCTGACATGTATATGAATACACCAGCCTAGCCAGGTAAGCCATATATCAAACCCATCCTACCTTAATAATAAGAATAATAATACATGGATATTTATATAGCGCTTAATATTTTGCAAAAACAAAACCAACAAATCAAAGCGCTTTCATTCAGCCTCACTCCATTCACATGCAGCAGTTACAAATTAATAGTAGGGGAGTTTTTTACAGACAAACAGCCATCCAGCCATCTTACAAACAGCCATCAACCCCCTATCTTACAAAAAAAAGCCACCCCCCCCCCCCCCCCCACCCCCCCCCCCCCCCCATTTACAGACAAAACCGCCCAGCCAGCCAGCCATTCTTACAAACAGCCATCTTAAGACAAACAGCCATCCACCCTCTGACATATCAGCCAGCGAGCCAACATACAAAACAGCCATCGATCTTACAGACAAACAAGCCAACAGCCCAATCTTTACAAAACAGCCATCTTTCTTACAGTATCCATCATCTTACACACAAACAGCCAGCATTCTTACAGCCATCCAGCCATTTACAGAGTAAACAGGCAATCCATCCATCTTAAAAAACCGCCATCTTACCGACAACAGCAATCCATCCATCTTACAAACAGCCATCCAGCCATCTAACACACAAACAGCCGTCCATTTATGTCAGCAAGCCTCTTTACAAACAAACAGCCATCCATCTTACAAGCCATCCATCCACTTACCAAAACCAGCCCAGCCAGCCAGCCATCTTACAGACAAAACAGCCATCCGTACTGACATTCCAGCACAGAAGACAAACAGAGGAGACAGGAACAGACAGACAGGCAAAAGAGTTGCTACAAGGCTCCGAAGGCGCAAAAAAAAAGAGATCGATGATTGATGCTTGCTGCTGCTGCTGCTGAACCTAGGCTGGCAGGATAGCGTTGGGGTGGATTGAGCGTAGCTGCGTGTCTGCCTTGTGTGACATTCCTGCCTGACCTGTTCTGACATTGGCCTGAAAGAGAGAGAGGGGGGTGGGGGGAGGAGAGATGATGTAGAGGGCGGGGAGGAGTGGGAGGGAGAGACAGGGAGGGAGTTCGCGGGGGGAGGGGAGAGGGGGGGGAGGGAGTTGGGGATCTGAGAGAGGGGGGAGGCGGGATCTGATAGAGGGGGCGGGAGAGGGTTGAGGGAGAGGGGGGAGGGGAGAGGAGAGCGGGAGAAAGAGAGGGGGAGTTGAGGTGGGCGGGCGGCGATGGGACGAGGGGGAGGGAATTGATTGAGGGTGAGGGGAAATAGAGAGGATGGATGAGGAGCGAGGGAGAAAAGACGGGGGGAGAGAGAGAGAGAGGAGAGGAGAGAGAGAGAAGGACGAGATGATTGCTGAGTAGAGACGATGGAAGAGGGGACGAAGAGACGAGAGAGAGAAAGAGAGGGGGAAGAGAGGGGAAGTTAAAGGTTGAGAAAGAGAGATCGGGAACGGAGAGGAGAGGAAAGGGAATGATCGTAGATAGTAGATAGATAGATAGATAGATAGATAGATTCGATAGATAGACAGGTTAGATAGATAGGAAGACAGATACATATGCGATAGATAGATCGATAGACATATGGATAGTAGGATAGCTAGATAGATATAGATAGGATCGCTAGATAGATAGACAGGCAGGGAGAGAGATAGACAGAAAGACAGCAGACAGACCAGGACACACAAGATAGATAGTCAGATAGATAGATAGAAGATAGACCAGACGACAGAGAGATTAGACAGGCAGACAGACAGACAGATAGATTAAATAGTGGATAGACAGATAGATGGATAGTAGATGAAGACAGCTAGATAGATAGGATAGATAGATAGATAGATAGATAGATAGATAGATAGGTAGTATAGATAGATAGATAGATAGATACACACACCACAAAATTATAGACAGTCGGCACACTCACGTGTTGTTATCAGTATGTGCCAAACGGTTTTGTATGCATGTCATATTATCAGTTCAAGGGTTTTTCCTTGACTTAATTTCTATATGACAAACGCGCTCAAAGATGACGGATCTTGGTTTTATGTTGGCATAATAAAAAAACTGTCTGTCTCTGAGTGTGTGTGGATCGTGTGTTTGTGTGTTTGATTCAATCTCTCTCTCCTCTCTCTCTCTCTCTCTCTCTCTCTCTCTCATCTCTCTCTCTCTCTCTCTCTCTCATTCTTCTCTTCTCTAAACACACACAAACTCACACACACATACACACCAAGCATCACATCAAACACTTTTGTTGTTCTATATAGTTCTTCATTTGTTTTTTGGCTGTTATTCTAGTCCTTCTGTTGTTATTGACGCTGTTGTTGATTGTTTTACGTATGTTTGTGTTGTTTATATGGCTTGTTGTGTTGTTTTTGTTGATTTATCTTTTTTTTGTTTGTTTTATTCAGTTTTTTGTTTATGAGTTGAAGGTTTTTGTGTGTATGTGTGTGATGGTGGGGGGGGGGGGGGGGGGGGGGACGGGAAGCGTGGTGTGTCTTTTTTTATTTAGTTTTGTCTTCTTTGTTGTTTTGGTTTGGTTTTTCTTTTTTGCTTGTTTGTTTGTATTAAGATGGATATTTGTTCAAATTTTTAAAATTATGTGGAATTTTATGGTTTTACTATTTTTCAGGGTTTAATGCATATTGTTTATTGTCTTTTCTTGTTTGACTTGTATGGTTTATCATTTTTTTGAATTAAAGGGTTTTTTTTTTTTTTTTATTCTATTTTGCTTTATTCTATTTCTGTTTTAATCCATCAAGCCATCTATCTCTAAAGAAAAAAAGGAGAGAGAAAAAAGATTAATATATATATAATTATTATCTTTTTTCTCTCTCCTTTTTTTCTTTTAGATAGATGCTTGTAATGAATAAAAGCAAATACACTGCTTATTCAATGTACTATCTGAAAATAAAAGTTTGACTATTGACACCACACACACAAACACACTCACACACACACTCTCTCACACACACATTCATACACAACACACCCTCACTCACTCTTCACACACACATACACACACTCACTCACTTCACACATACAAACACAACCACAAAAACACACCACCAAATGCACACAACACTCACACAACACATCACCAACACATACACACCCAACACACACACTCACACACATACAAACCACACACACACTCATCACACACCCCTCTCTCTCTCTCTCTCTCTCTCTTCACAACACACACACACACACAAAGAGTGGACATATTTGCCCAGACAGCTATCAACACAAAGAAAGGAACAAGAACTGTGCAGTACGCCTTTCTCATTATCTCCTTTCATACTTCAAAAGATCTCACACATTTTTTTTCTTTTATTGCACCACTATTGCAGCAGAGACGCGTCTTCGACGCCGTGTGGTTTGTGTGTGTGTGTGGTGTGTGTGTGTTTGTGTGTGTGTGTGTGTGTTGTGTTAGAGAGAGAGAGAGAGAGAGAGAGAGGGATGAGAGGAGATGGAGAGATGAGAGATGAGAGTGAGTAGATGATGTGAGGAGAGAGATGAAGAGAGCGGAGATGAGAGATGAGATTGACTTGATAGAGAGTGAGAAGAGAGAGTGTTGTGTTTTGCGTGTGGACTGTGGTGTCTGTGAGTGGTGATGCGTCCTGTGCATGTGTTTGCGTGTGTACTGTGTGTGTTTAGTGTATGTATGAGGGTGTTATGTGAGAGAGAGAGAATCTGTGTGTTGTGTGTGTTGTGATGTGAGGAGTGCATGCGTGCGTTGCGTGCGTGTGTGTGAGAGAGAGGAATGTATGTGTGTATGTATGTTTTGTGTGCCTACCGTGTTATGTGTGATGGTGTGTTTGTTGTGTGTGTGGTGGTGTTGTGTGTGTGTGTGTGTGGTCGTTGTTGTGTGTGTGTGTTTGTGTGTGTGGATGGTTTTTGTGTGTGTGTGTGTTGAGTGGTGTTTGTGTGTGTGTTTGTGTGTGTGTGTGTGTGTGCGCGCACACGCGCGTTTGTGTCTCGTGACTGTTTTAAGACCTTTTATCCCCTCTTGTCTTGTCTGTCTGTCTGTCTGTCTGTCTGTCTGTCTGTCTGTTTCTATAATCTCTCCCACTGTGTTGTTTGTTCTCTCCGTCTCTTCTTCCTATTCCTCTCACTCACCTCTGTGTCTGTTCTTGTCTCTCCTCTTTCTCTCGAACCCACTCACACCACTCCTCCACACACACACTTACACCACAATCGCAACACACACAACACTTCCTGCTTATGCCCTTTGTCAATGGCACACTATTTGCCCAGACTACAATCCTGAAAAGGAAGAGGTAGGATGTGTGGCATTACATTTTCTCATGAGCCTCTTTCTCATTGCTTCAAAAAATATGTGTCGCGCTGCGCGCGCACGCACACACACACACACACACACACACACAGAAGGGAAGCAGATAATACATACATACATGTGGCATGCCCCAGACGCAGGACACAGGGACACACAACCACACAACAAAACAACACGCGCGTTCGCCCAACACGCACACAACACACAGAGTTAATATACTGAGAGTGAACAGAGGTTAAATTAAATTGAACACACACACACACACACACCAAAAAAACACACCACACGAGGACAGACACACACACACACACGGGAGGTTTAATATCAATGAGGATGGTGAACAGACCCACACACAACACCAGAGGACAGACAGACAGCACACACACACACATGAGAAACAGCAGACGATACATTCATTGTGGGCATCATACACAACACACACTCACTCACTCACCACTGCACACGCAGTATACACACACACCATCACCACTTCGCGCGTGCTGCGCAAACCACACACACACACTACACACACACACACACACCACACACACACACCACAACACACCCACACACACATACAGATAGACTCAGAGAGGAGAAAGACTGAGGTTTTTTTAAAATTGACACATACATGGAGAGATAAATTACAGACAGCAAACACTAGAACAGACAGGACAGACAAAGACGCAGACAGCGAACAGAGAAGCAAGCCCAGACAGACAAAAACATAGAAACGACGACATAGGACACAGATAAAAAAGAGGCAGAACAGAGACCGCCACAGAAAAAGACAGACAGAGATAGACAACACGACAAACTGACAGACAGGCAGACACGACAAGTAAAACAGACCACCGACAAACAGGACACAGAAAAAGACACAGACAAACAGGACACAGAAAGAAATGAGCCGATCCGAGATAGACAACACACAGATAAACTCCACAGACAAGCAAACAGGACACAAAACAGAAGATTGAAAAAACACAGACAAACTGACGGACAGGCAGACACCACACCACAAAACAGACCAAGCAAACAGAACAGACACATACACACACAAGACAAACAAACAGAAATTGACAGGCAGACCGGACAGAACGACAGACGAGATAGACTAACATTAGACACACTGACAGACAGATAAGCAACAGGGACACAGTAATTAACCAGACAGGACTAAACACCCAAACTGCCGCATAGCCAGGACGACACAGACAAGCAAAAAAGACAAGCAAACAGACACAGGACAAACTAACAAGCAAACAGACAGAGACAAGCAAAAGCAGACATAGAACTACAGACAGCGAGAGACAAACACAGATAAATAAACTGACAGGACCACAGACAGCAAACAAAGACAAACTTACAGGAAGATTGAAAAAACTAACTGACAGACAGGCAGACACACCCAAACACAAAAAACAGACAGAAAGGAAACAGACACCGACACACAGACCAAACATAGACAGACAGACAGAGATCGGACAAACAAGACCAACTGACAGAAGCAGACAAATAATAAAAGCCATCAGTCAAGTAAACAAACAAGATCAAACTGACGGACAATAAAAACCAAACAGACAAGCAAAACAGGCACAGACAGACAAACAGACGACGGACAGACAGGACAGGCCAGGGAAGCTTATTTGCAGGACGGCCCGCTCAAAAAAGGGGGAGGAAGACAAGACTGTGTGCATTATCTTCTCCATTATCTCCCTTATCAATGCTCCAAAAAGCGGGCATGCTTCAACGCTTTTGTTGATTGCACAGTGTGAAACCTCCTGAGTGGGTGGTTTTGTCTGCTCTGTGTGTGTGTGTGTGTTGTGTGTGTGTGTGTGTGTCGATGTTGTGCGCGGTGTGTGCTGAGTGTGTGCTGTGTGTGTGTGGTGTGTGTGTGTGTTCATTCTATTACCTTGGGTGTGTTGTGGTGTGTGTGTGTGCGGAGGGGGGGGGGGGGGGGGGCAGGGAGTTTGTGTCGATGTGTGTGTGAGAGTGTTGTGTGTGGAGTGTTATCGTTGTGAGAGTGTGTGTGTATGGGTGTGTGTGTGTGTGCGAGGAAGAGGAGGTGAGTGTATGGTGTTTAATTCGTTGATGTGTCGTGTGGTTGTGTGTGGTGTTTGTGTGTGATGTGTGTGCAACGGAGGGAGGTGGAGGTTGGGGGAGGGAGGAGGGGGGGGATTGTGTGCGGTGTGTGTGTGTGTGTGTGTGTTTTTTTCTATGTGTGTATACGCAGAGTGAGTGTTCTTTGTGAGTGTTGTTGTGTGTGTGTGTGTGTGTGTTGTTGCTGTGTGTCTTTTGGTGTTGTGTGTGTGTGTGTGTGTGTGTTGTGGTGAGTGTGGGTGTGTACGAGTTTTTTCTGTGTGTGTGTGTTTGTGAGTGTGTGTATACAAATTGTGTGACGTGGAGTAGTGTTGTCTTCTTCTCTATTTAGCCTAACCGCTATCAGCTTATTGTGAGTGTGTTTGTGTGTGTTAGAAAGAGGAAAGAGATGAGAGAGTGTGATGTGTGTATGTGTGTACGTGTGTGTTTGGTTTAGTCGTGCGGTGCGTGCGGTCTTGCGTGCATAGTGTGTGTGTATGTGAAGCAATGACCATACGTATTTGCTGTCAGGTCCATTTCTTCTTCTTCTTCTTTTTCTTCTCCTCTCTCTCTCTCTCTCTCTCTCTCTTCGCTTCTCTCCTCCTCTCTCTCTCTCTCCTCTCTCACACACATATACACACTCTCCCTGCCTCCCCTATCTACTTCTTTCTCTCTCTATCTCTCTCTCCCTCCCGCCTCCTCTCTCAACAATACCACACACATGCAACATGCACTCTGTCACGCACGACACACCACAGACGAAACAGACCAACAAGCTTTGGGTAGGTAAAAAAGTAAAAAATCCTGTCAAATTAAACGCCACATACTGTCCAAACGCAAAACACATTCACCCACAACAGACGGGCAGGCAGACTTAGACAAGCAGACAGACAAACACCACATATACACAAACACACGTGCATTCGCAATAATACACGACCAACACCCACAAACCAAGGCACACACAACCCAACACACAAACGGCGACGCGTGCAAACGCACAGCACAACATGCACGCACGCGCCGCACACAACTCACACACATATTAGATTGAAAGGTGTAAGTTTCGTAATGTGCACGCACTACACACATTTGAACACACACACAACACATAAACGGGATTGTGAAAGTAGAGGTGGAAGAAAAGTAAGGTATCAGTAATAGTGAAAAATATTATGCGCATACACAACACACACACAACACACACCACAGTTTACACACACACACCACACAAAATTGAGGACCGTGAAAAGTAAGTATCGCAATGTGAAAGTTATGCACGCGCGCACAATATTTTATCTTGAACACACACACCCACATTTAAAAACACCACACACCATTACACATTTTAAACACACACACATTTAGGACAATAGAAGAAGACAGAGCAGGACAGACACACACAGACATCACACACACAGACAATTTACAGAGGGTCAAGGAGCAGGAGACCAGGACCACACACACACAGACACAGACCCGAAAGAGAAGAAAGAAAAGACACCGCAGACAGACGACAGACAATCACCGCAAACAAACCGGGGAAGAAGAAGAAAGAATGAAGAAAAGAAAAGAAAGGGTGGGAAGGGAAGTGGGAAAAAAAGCTAAGGAAGGAAGGTCAAAAGTTGGGTGTGAAGAATCATAGTGAGGGCAGAGGCTGTCTTGTGGTTGCGCGCTGGCTGGTCTGGATGGTCGCGGCCCCCGGCCCGCGAGAAAGAGAGCGACCCCAGCGGGGAGAATCCGCGCCGACGCGCGCGCGCTGGGGCGCTCGCAGGAAAAACAAAACTCTCCCCCGCCCCCCACAAACCACCCCTCCCCCCCCCGACCCCACCCCACCGAAAACCCACCAGAAAAGAAAAGCCGACCCCCCCCACACCCACACACCACCCACACCAACACCCCCCCCAACAAACCCCCCCCCACACACGGGCGAAGCGACCGAAAGACGGAGGCGCGCAGGTAGTGGACACAGCGCCGTTGCGACGAGAGAGAGAGAGGACGGGGAGGGGGGAGTGAAAGCGGAATCGTAGAGTGAGCCTCGCAGAGGTGCCGAGCGAAACGCGAGAGAAAGCAGAGGGGGGAAAAGCCAGAGCGAGTGCACGGAGAGATTATGCGGACTGCGGGAGAATCGCGAGGCGTGACCGCGTCTACCCGCGAGCACTCGGAGTAGGGAGCGCCCGCAGCGCGCAGCGCCGCCGCCGCCAGCCGCGGGAAGCAGAGACGCGCGGGACAGAGATTCAGAGAACACAAAAAGGACAGAGAACGAGAGCGAGACAGAGCGGCGAGAGCAAGGGAGAAGCCCAGCCCATACGACAACCGCACCCAACCCAGACAAGCAGCGGACGAACCAAGGGGGAAGACTGACCCCACACGCCGCCCAGCCCGCAAGCGAGCTGGATCGAGCGGAGTGTCTGGAACGGGGGACGCGACACGCTTCTTACAAAAAAGAGAGACACAAACCACAACAAACCAAAACAAAACCCCACAAAAATACTCAAACCCCGGTCTCGCGCGCTAGGCCAAGCGCACGGGACAGCGCAGCGTGATGGCTGCGTCCTTAAGGCAATGGGGACAACGGGGAGAGCAACTAAACTAAACCACACCAACATGAAAAGGAGACCGAGCGCTAACACACCCATCCAACAACCAAATCTAGCGAGATCGCTCTCCCCCGCTCCGGTGAACCGGCCTACGCACGTAGCTTCTGTCTCATCGCGTCTGCACAGGGCCCGTTTGGCGCGTCCCGCTTTCTCATACACATCCCCCCCCTCCCCCCCCCTCCCCCCCCCCCTTCCTTCCCCCCCTCCCTCTCCCCCCCCCCCCCCCTCCCACCTCTCCCCTCTCTCTTCCTTCTCTCCCCTCTCCCTTTTCCTCCCTCCCCTCCTTTCTCCCTCCTTCTCCCCCCACCCCCACTCTCTCCCCTCCTTCACCCTCCTCTCCCTCTCTCCCCCCTCCCCCTATCTCTTTCTCTTCCTTCCTCCCCCCCCTCCCTCTTCCTCCCCCCTCCCCTCCCCTCCCCCTCCCTCTCCTTCCCCTCCCCCCTCTTCCCTTCCCTTCACCCCCCTCTCCCTTCTCCCCCTCCCCTTCCCTCTTCCCCCCCCTCCACTCTTCCCCCCTCCCTCCCCCCTTCCCCTTCCCCCCCTCCCCTCTCCCCCCTCTTCCTCCTCCCTCTTCTCCCTTTCCCCCCCTCTCCTTCTCCTCCTCTCCTCCCCCTCCCCCCCCCCCCCCCCCCCCCTCCCCCCCCCCCCCTCCCCCTCCCCCCCTCCCCCCCTTCTCTCTCTTCTTCCCCCCTTCCCTCCTCTCCCCTCCTCTCTCCCCCCTTCCCCCCTCCCCCCCCACTCTCCCCCCCCCCCACTCCCTCTCTCTCACTCCCTCCCCCTTCCTCCCCTTCTCCCTCCTCCCCTCCTCTCCCCTCCCCTCCCCCCTCTTCCCCCCCCTCTCCCCCTCTCTCCCTTCCCCTTCCCTCCCCTCTAGTGTAGATTGTAGAGTAGTTAGAGTTAGCGTTCGTGCGTCCGTGTATAGTGTTAGCCGTTTATAGTGTAGTGCAAGTGCAGTGCATACTACATTACATCGATGGTATATTATCGTACAGTTAATAGGTAAAGGGTATTTTTTGTGTCCCCCCATAATCTTAAAAGGTCGTAGAGGAGCGAGGCTATCAGAGACCTCAACTTCTCTAGGAAGCCAGCATATTGTGGCGCGCCGCCCATCTCCTCTCCTCGTCTGCTTTACCTTCCCTGTACCCTAAAGAGGGCAGCGGGCTGGCAGGTTTTACCCTTGCCAGTGGTGTGGAACTGGGGGACTGGCCTGAAGCCAAGACGAGCCACACGGTCACCCATTTCAAGTGGTAACACCGTCGATGCTGCTGGGGGAAAAAGCGTGAGGATTACAGTTATTCAGAGAGACTGTCGAGTGCTCGACACCACTTCTGAGAGCTATCCCCCGTCCCCGTACGGTACCAGTATTATACAGAAATAGTAATAATAATAGAGTGTTATGGTAAAAGTGTTTTCTACAGCACAGTGAAACATTCGCTGTTTTTAGGTATGGCTATAATTCATTAGTTCAGTATAACATGCAACACCTGGCAACAGGATTGCCGCTCCTGAATTGGGCTCTTACAGCCCACAGTGGCGCTCGCTGCAGCGCTTCCACCACTGATCTGACTCTGACCCACGGCCGCATTCTCTATAGTCTCCCGACCGAGAGCCGGATGCCAACAATTACAGTTAACATGTCTAGCCTACATCATAGTTACTATTCATATATAAATTTCATGACATCTTATTCATATATTATTATTATTATTATTACTATCATGTATATCCTACTGTGTTGGATTCCATGTTATTATCATTGCTACGTCTATTACGTTTAGGCTTACGCTGTATCCAAACAATACTTAATGCGATTATTATATCATTTTAATATTACTACTATCATAGTATATTTACTGTGTTGTTGTTCCCTGTTTTTATCATTGCTACGTTATTACGTTGGGCTTATGGCTTGTATCAAAAATACTTTTCATGACATTCAACGCAAACTCACTATGGGCATTCGTTTAATGGCGCCCCCCCCCCCCCCCCACCCACACCACACACACTCTCTCTCTTCGCTCGCACTCCGACCCCACCCCCCACACCCCTCCAGCCCCCCTCTTTCCACCCTCCCCCCCCCTCTGTCACTGTATACGACAATTTAACGCGCCAGGAATAACTCTCCACGCATGTTACACTACAGCGATGCGCTCTTTTGATGTTGGAAATCACTATAAAACATAGAAAGGCAAGAAGACGAGGAAAAAATTTGTATCTCAAATTTATTGGAGATAGATAAGAATGATGAAGCGCATGTCTGCCGATGCGATGAGTGTACACTGATTATTATGTACTGTCTTTTGGTGTGTGTGTGTGCTTTTATGTCGTGTGTCTGACCTTGTGTGTGTGTGTGTGTGTGTTGGTGTGTGTATTGTGTGTGTTAGATTAATTGTGTGTGTGTGGTGGTGTGGTATACCTTTATTCTCTGTGTGTGTGTCTCGCGCGCGCGCTCTCTCTCTCCCTGTGTTGTGCCGTGTGTACGTGCACATGATGTTATATATTGTATGTATGTAGGTATGTATGTATGTAATATGTAATGTAATGTATGTATGTTTGTATGTATGTATGTTTTGTATGTATGTTATGTTGGTTTACGTACGTATGTATGTATCTAGTATGTATGCATGCATGCATGATGTAGGTGGTGTTATGTCCGTGTTGTGTTCGTGTGTAAGTATGTATATACATTGTGCACACGTGCGTGCGCGAGCGAATGTGCGTATTCGTTCATACTGTTACTGTGTGGATTTGTTTGCCGGATTGCGGTTGTATGAACTTCGCGCGTCTTTATTTCGCGCGTACGCAGCGTTAAGTGTTAGTATCGTGTGGTGTGGGTCCCAGTGCGTCCCCGTTCTTCTTTCGCGCAACTCGCTGCACGCGCCTCTTGCGCGTAACGTTAGAAAACACCGTTTGGACCCAAAACCCCAGTTTCAATCCCTAAGGATTCTCAGTATTACACCAATGTTGATCCTTATGCAAAAGTTTTTACTGCCAAACTTTTGGTCTGAACTGAATGTGGCCCTATTTTCTTTATTTTCTCTTCCCCCCCCCCCCCCGCTTCACTTTACTACCCCACCCACCCCACTTTTCTCTCCCCACCCCCGACCCCCCCCCGCCCGCCTTTTACCCTCTCCTCCCCCTCCACCCCCACACTGCATCCTCCCTCTAATCAAAGAAAGTATTATGACACTCCACAGACAAGTAGGGAGGCACACAAAAAAGGAGCACCGACGGAAAACAAAACTCATACAGAAGAACACAGAGGAAGCCAGAGGAGGAGAGGTGAGAAAGAGCGAGAACAGAGGATAGAGAACAGAGGGGAACAGTAGTAAAGTGACACAGGGAACAGGAACAGACCGCAGACAGACAGCAACAGGCACAGATATGGATGAAGAAAAAAAAAAAGAAGTGAGGCGAGAGGAGGAGTTGGGGAGTGGTGAGATTTGAGAGTAATGAGAGTTGAGAGAGGGGGGGGGGGGGAAGGTAAGGGGGGGAGTTAGGAGGGTGGGTGGTCGGGGAGAGAGAAGGGGTGTAGGGATCGATGGGAGAGGGATGGAGGAGAGAAGGAGGGGGGAGGGTGATTAGAGCGGGCGGGGGATATAGTGGTGGAGAGGGACAGACAGAGGAGGAGAGGGAGAGTGAGTATGAGGGCGAACACAAAAAGGACAGAAGAGATCAGAAGCTGGACCTCTCCCATCTCCCCCCCCCCCCCCCCCCCTCTCTTTCTCTTTTTCTCTCTCCCTCTCTCTTTATCTCTCTCCCATCTCCCCCCCCCCCTCTCTGTCTCTGTCTCTGTCTGTATCTCTGTGTGTGCCGATTCTTTGTTCTCCCCTGTCCACCACACCACTAGGAACGTTGATTAACAACCAGCTTAGAGGCCCATCTGAGGATGAATGGAGCAAGGAAGGTTTGGGATGGAGGGGGGAGGGATGGAGAGGGGAGAGGGATCGGGGGTAGTTTCGGGGGTGGGGGGGGGGGGGGTAAAGGAGGGGGAGGGAGGGGGGGCAGTGGAAGAGCACTAGCGTGCATGAGAGAG